>JAZGTJ010008050.1:0-21691 GCA_036877575.1 Botia almorhae | reverse complement strand
TTTTTTTAAAACTGAAAGAACTTTGAGAGAACTTTGAGAGAACGTTAGCCAGTGTTCTGAGGATGTTCCTTGTTAGCTGGGTCTGCACAGGGTTTGGTTTGGCTCAGGCCTGTAGCTTTGTGGAGTTCAGCGGGCTGCCGGCTGCCAGACCACGATCAGAGGAACTTTCACGCCTGTCTGATTTCCATCAGCTTCGTATTTCTCAACATAATCTCTCACTCCACCATAGTCAGTCTCTCAAAGCATGCTTATCTCTCTAAGCCCATATAGCTCACTCTCTCTCGCTCACTAACAATGGTGACTTTTGGAAATCCTGCTGTCAGAAAGAGTGTCTGTTTGCAAGTGAAAAGGTCATTTATTCCATTTTTATCCCTGAAGTGAAGAGGTCATCACTACATGATTTTTTTGCTCTTATATCACGTTAATCTCTGACTGTTCCAGGATGGACACATCTGACAATCTGATCTTTGCCCTCAGACTTCTGTGACCTCACAACCTCTCCTTGCTGGGGGCGTAAAAGTGGCTCGTAAAGGGTGAGAAATGCTGACTGGGAGGAACTGACTTGTCAAACTGACCTGTCATGTTGCCACCAATACATCTATTACAAGGTCTGTTTGCACTTTATAAGCATCATAGTCACATGGCCAACTGTAAGCAGTGTTCCAAAACTCCCATGACATATTTATGTGATGCTTCCTTAGATTTTGGCCATTGCATCTGCGGCATGGTTTATGATGCCTTAAATTGCTATCGAGGTAGGCGGCACAACAGGATTTGGAACAGCCCTGATGAGAAACAAATGGCTTAAATGGCTTAACATGCTTTGCTGGTCTCAGATGGTCGCCAAGGTGCTGTTGTTCATTTTAAAGAAGGGTTTCATCTAACCAGCTAAACCAATCAAACCCCAGCTTGGCCAGGCTTAGGTACAAGCTATACCAGTAAACCACCTTGAGGTAGCTATTAGTTCTTCAGTGGGGAGAGCTTTAAATGATCCTGTTTTATAATAAAAACAGTAATTAGAGCAGCCGACTGTGTCAAGACCCGGTGCTCTTTTACATACACGAATAACAGATGTAACTTTGCAGGACACGTGTGTAAATTCTGAGAAATAGAACGTATTGTTACTATGGTGCGTCGCTGCCAAGTCAGACTAATGATTTTAAATTGTTAAACGCCCTCTGGTCACAGCTCGGAGGATTTCACAATATTTTAAACTCGGTCGTCCAATATGAAAGCAAGTGTTAACTAATGACATTTGAATCAGCCGCTGTGATCGAGCACCATAATGGATTAAATAGCCCTGACATTTCAACACATGCGGCATATTTTAGCCCTCATCTGTCACTGTTACACCACATGACCTCTGGACTTTTAATCTGTCTCTCTCTCTTTGGGTGATGCTGATGTCCAGCTCATTTGTATGCTGTTTCTGGTCTGACTGTCTTGCTGGAGCCAGTGCCAAAGTTAAGGATGGGGGAGATTTGACTCTGCATTTAACCCATCCAGTTAGTGCACACACAGTGAAGTAGTGAGTAGTGAACACACACTAAAAACTGTGAACACGCACCCGGAGGATCAGAGAGAAACTGGGGGTAAGTTGTTTCCTGCTGGTACTGGGAATCAAATAAGCGAATTTCTGGTTACAAGCCCCACTCTTTAACCAGAAAGCCACAACTGTTTCTTTAGCAACATAATGGTATTGCTATTAATTAATGTTGATCTCATAATAAACAATTAAGCATTGAATTAAGATTTGTGTTGTGTTCGTACTGAGAATAATAACATTCACCAAAAGACAGAAAACAGATAATCTGGTACATTATGGTAATTCGAATTTGGAAAACATCATGTTGACGTGTTTTTGTAAGATTCACTTAATATATATTTAACTGTAAGTGTTGTGCATATTGTACTACAGAACGAGATCCATTTGTGGGTCACAGTGTATTCGGTCATCCTGTGCGGTCAGTCTCATGCCAGCAGGTGAGTCTCAGGTAGAGGGAACAGAATCTACCATCAGCTTTCATCTGCGGATCGGAGAGACAGGGAGGCCAGCGGTCCTCTTCCCATCCACTTTAGTCTGGGTACAGAGAGAGGCAGGGAAAAGGGAGAGGCAGAGATCTGAAAGTTTAAACTCCAGCCGAATACTGATGAGTATCGGCTGTATTGTAATGGCAGACACAGACTGTGTGGCTCTTAGCTTAGGGACACATGCATTAGTACATACACACTTTATGTCAGAGTTCTCATTACCCAGCTAACGAGCAGCTAACTGGACATTATTTAACTTGGCTAGTTACCAGCGAAATAAAGGGACATTACATATTGATTAGAGATGAAATTATTATATCATAAGAGTGCGGAGTGATACAAGAGATGTAAAATCAGCACTAGTTTATCGCTTGCGTCTGATATGTGCTTGTTATATGCTGACCTAAAACACAGATGCAGAATTTTTGAATATATATTGATACATTTAAACGGTTTTTGAAAAGGAAGAGACACAAAAATAATACTGTTTAACAGGCTGACACACAACTCTTGTGAAAACAAAGCAGAAGACTAATTTTTGCCGACTAATTGACATACGGTGGTGGCGCTTTAATGAAGGATCTTATGACTGCAATCAAAGCATCCACATGAAATTTGATTTTAGTGCTGAAATAATTTTAATTAGGGAAATCAAGCTGTCCGTAATTACAGGAGCACCAGAGGTCTCGTTCCTGTGTGTCACAAAACCACAGGGCACTTGATGTACGTCAGGATTTCATTAGCAGACGTGAGTTGCCAAACACAAAGAAAACAGTAAAACTCTGCCATTTATTTTCCCTGAGGAAACTTTTCAACAACCCCTCCCCCAATGTCAGCTCACGCTGCTGAAAAGACCTTAACTGTATAATGATACGCAAATACATTCACGTCTGGAGGAATTAAATATGAAATGTATGCATATTAGGCAAATTCATATAAAACGTGTTCATATATATATTTAAGTATTTAAGATTCTGCACAATGTCCAGGTCACAAACATGGATCATCGGGTTTTGAACAAATTTGTGGTCTGAATGCTGAAATATATAAGTTTCTGTATATGCTTCGCTCGTATCCACCTGTGGTCCCCAACAGTCCCACGTCAATTCTCGCGAGAGGACGAGTTTCCATAGCGACAGACGTACACAGCTTCCAGAAGCGGCGGTCCGGGTTCAAGTAAGTGACAGCAGAGCTCAGTTCTTTAAAACCCTCTGACATTTCGACATTTTGATGAAGCATTGTTGGTTAATTATGTTTAGCTCTGGCATTTTAACACGTTTATTGAATTTCAAAATAGCACGTTTAAAAATGCGCTGCACTTTGTTTTGACTAGCTCTTAGACTAATGCTAATGTCCAAATGTGCAGGCAACAAAATTAATGAGAATATATTTAGAAGCTGTCAATCTGTCGTCTGTTGTTCTTTAATCCTAACGATATATAAGTATGACAAACATTCAACACTATGTAATACTGTCTGTACTTCAGTTAACCACAACTTTTAATTTGTTGGTAAGACCTAGCTAACGGGGAACGTTTTAAGAACGGTAATACAACATTCAAAAACCTGGACATTGAAAAAACCTGGACATGAAATCTTTTAGAATGTTCAAAATAACATTTTAACGTTTTGGTTACTTAATGGAAACGTTAGGGAAACGTTCTTACAGCCTAAAACTGTTAGCAGGCGACTTGCTCAATTGCATGCGCTGATTGACTTTAATCATTTCATTGGCCTCTTTGCAGACGCATAATATTACATACGTCCCACTGTGTGTTGCGTGATTGTCACTCACAACTCTATTTCTCAGGACACTTGAGTGGAGATTACAGCCAGTGAAGCCTACAGTCCGACCAGAGAGCACCATGAATTTAAACAACTTTGTGGTACTTACCAGCAAGCCAAAGTCAATGAAGTTAAATGTCAGGTTTGCACAGTCGCTTCCCTTGGGTTTCGTTTCACGCTTCGCATTTTTCACATTATTAGCAAGTTAGATGTAGTCTTTGCAAATAAAGGAATTCCAAATGTTTAGAGCATTCTGTAGTAACGCAGATAAAATTGTCAATCAGGGTCTTGTAGGTTTATCTAAGTACATTTATTTCTGTGTTTTATTGCCAAAGTAAATTAAAACAGTGTTTATTAACTCAATGAATCATTAATGATTAGTGCACTGCATGGCCAGGGTTTAGCTATTTCAGCTACATCCATTGCTAGCATAAAATTAGACATACGACCCTACCAGTGCATAAAATTTAGCATACAGTCCTACAAGTGCATAAAATTAAGCATACACCCTTACAAGTGCATAAAATTAAGCATACAGCCCTACAAGTGCATACAATTTACATGTACATTTATGCATTTAGCAGACGCTTTTATTCAAGGCGACCTAAAGTACATTCAAGTTATACATTTTTTCAGTACACGTGCTCCCTGGGAATCAAATCCACAACATGTTGTGCTGCTAACAAAATGCTCTATCAACTGAGCTATAGAAACAGGGTCACAATTAAGCATACACCCCCTACAAATGCCTAAAATCATGCGTGCTGCCTGGAAATCGCCTTAGACAATTTTATTACAATGTAATGTACATTTTCTGTTCTAGATGACCTTTTAAAAGCAGTAAATGGAGGACCAATGATTTTGAAATGCAGTGTTGAACAAGCACCTGTGGGGCGTGGCCGTTCGGACATGCAGTGTATTTGGTAAAGTACCTGGTTCTAAATAACTACGTGATATTTGTGTTTTCTTTCTGCAGGAACCTTCGGGAACTCCGCATGGAAACTGTGCAGCTTGACCAGCAGACCAAAGAGATGGAGCACAAACTGGAGGAGCTCAGAGAGCGTATGAGCCAGGAGAAAGAGGAGAGAGAGTGAGTAAGACAGGGGGAGATGAGACAGCTCGTTGAATTAATGAATGAGCAGATGAATAAATTAGACAGCCAAACAACGACTGTGGCAGAGAGCTTTGAGATAAAAGGGGAAATGTAAACAATGAAACAACAACGAATAAAATAAAAAACAATGAAACAGGATGAGATAGCAAATGGAAGATACAGATCCAGAGAATTATATAGTAGGTAGGGAGGCTAATGTAGGGGAATAGAAGGTACAACAAGCTAGAACTAGAAAAACGTTAAATGCTAAATTTAAATTTTATTTATTTATTTATTTACGTGGCTTCATGTTTTTCCAAACCCATAAGCTGTTTTCCACAGAACACGAGGAGAATTTTCAACAAACTTCATCAGCGTTTTTTGGTGAAGTGTTTTTTTAAGAGAATGAGAAAACAGTCTATAGACACTTACCGTATAATGAGAGGCTGGAATCAGCATGCATATGTAGCCAAAGTAGTAAAACCAGGAAGGAAGTGGAGTGACAGAGACACCATCAGCTTTACAAATCTGAGTGTCACATAGAGTGTGTATCGCCTGGGTGGCTCCGGAGGTAATCTGGGGTGAAGGTTTGGCTTCAGAGCGATCTGCTGTGATGGAATCAGCATAGCCATCGAGTCGAGGGAAATTGAGTCATCTCAGCCTCAGCAACTCCAGTCTCTGCACCGCCATGCTTGTCTTCCCTATTTCTCCCAAACAAATTAAGATTAAGTGGGACCCTATGCCAAAATGAGGAAGGCAGGAAATTAGTTTCCTGTCAAAATAAAAGAATAGGAAAAAATAACATCAGTAGTTATTAATTTGACGACTCTCTCTCCTCTCCCCTCAGCCTGGCCTTCTTACTCCACAACTTCATTAATAACACTAAAATGTGACCTGTGTATTCCAACTCATGAATTTATAGTGCCGGCCGTTTTAAGGGTTTGCATCAGCTCATAAGTCAAAACAGGGAAGGAAACACCAGGGTAATAGGGTGGATACAGTGAATATATTACATTCCCACACGATTCTGAGCAAACACAGACGCGAACATGTGCAATTGGTCATGATGAATTGTGTTGAAAAGCCACGAGGAAAATATTAACTTCTCAGTGACTTAAAAGAAGATTTCTGGTCGATACAAGTTAAGGTCTATCGGCAGCATTTGTGGCATAATGTCGATTAGCACAGAAAATAATTTGAACGCATTCCTCAGGTTTTACAGTAAACCTCTTACGAAGTAACTACAGCTCGGGCAATAAAATATCCACCCACAGGAATGCAGTCAGTAATGCATAACCTGTGCGTCCATCTAGAAAAGTTTTTCCACTTTAAAAACTTTACAGTTCAACTAAAAACTGATTTTACTGACTCATTCAAGTGCTTCACCAAAAAATTCAAGCTTTACATTTCTGCTTTTAAACAGTCTGGAACAATGGTCCTGTTTACTGCTATCGTAATTGCATTGCAGTCATTTTTTGTTGCTTTACTGAGGGTTGAGTTGAAATAATCGTGGTAATTGACATCATGCAACAAATCAGCTCAATCAATCTTGTGTGCAACCCGGTGGAAAGTTGGAAAGCCAAGTAGAGGCAATACGATAAAGCTATTGTTGTGAGTTCATCTGCGGAATTGACACCGTCATTTATAGCCCCATATATCAATAACACACGGCGGCCCTTCATGATAATCTGATGAATGCAGCAGGGATGCAGCTGGCCACGATGCCTCGGAGATCTGAACCCACCGTCTTATTTCTCCTGTCGCTTACCAGAACTGTCATATTACGAGATGTTAGCGGTACTATATCTAAATTACGATTGCCGCCACAAGTTTTTAAAGAAAACTGTTTTAGATTAGCTTTTATCAGAGGTCATTAATCAAAAGCGAGGTTCTGTTGCGGGCGCCATGCTGGGAAAGGCTGATGTTATCTCTCTGCATGCTGAACCGACTCTGTTTATCACCATGCAGGCAAAGCAGTAAAGGGCCACAGGTGAATTTATACCAGCAGATGAGAGCTGATAGACTCTGGCCTTCGGTGCTCTGTGGGCGTCCGAGGCGCTGCTTGCACAAACTTGCCGTGTACTGTCGTTTTATGTATCAAATTTTGTTGTTGTCTGCGCCTGCTGGAAAGACCAGCATGTGTTCTGCTCTGTTTCAAAAACCTAGTCAGCTCCTTTGCAGACTATTGTCTTCTGAGGCAATGTAAGTGAACCTCATTAGAGACAAATTTGGAAAGGTCTTCGAAGGCGAAAACCTTGCATGCCACACAAATAGTGCTGCTCACAAATAGTGAGCAGAGTTTGACAGTACATACATATCTACTATGCTACAGTATATTACAATATTTATAATTTATATGCTGGCTGTAAAAATATATTTACTGTCAGAAAACACATTTTGAAGCTACTTTTCAATGGTACTTTTCAATTGCCCGTAGCAACGTAGTTATGACATTTACCAGCAGGGGGAGCTGGACCATGCTAACCAGCCAAACTTTAAAATCCCCACTAACCAGTTTAAACGAGCTTAAACCAGCCTGAAGATGCATAGAAATTCATGCTGCTTGATCTTGTCAGCAGGCTTGTTAGTTTAAGGAGTTAGTTAAAATCTTTTGTGTTTATCCAAGGATTTCATTCACTTAAAGAATCTGGAAGTACAAAGATGGAGCACTGTAGATTCTATCACTCCAAATTCTGATTTAACACCAGGTTAAGTGTGCAGTCATGTGACCTCTCACCTGCCCTGCTGTTGCCACACACTGGACGCAAGATGGATCTCTGTGAGCCTGGCAGGTGATAAGTGTTTGTCTTGTTGGTTGGCTCTCAGTGTGTGTACTTGATGGTAATCCTCCAGTTGTTAGCACAACTGCCACGTTGCTTGTGCGTCTCCCTACAGTGCTGACAGGCAAGCCTGAGTGCGGTTAATCCCCGTCCAATCGCCTGTCTCCATCTGACTGATAAAGGCCAGCACATAAACAGCCCCTAATGAGAGTGGACAGCATGCAGAAGGAGTGTCCTGTTGTCTTGCAGGCCACTTCTATACTCTGCTCTCAGACTGCATAATATAAAATGGATTTTAGTGAAGCTGTTGAGCTATGATGTGTATATATATATATATATATATATATAGTTCAAAATAAAGACAAAAAGTATTTGTACACTTTCTTGTTGTCAAATGTTAATAGAAGTCCTACACCTTAAAAATCTCGGGCACTATCCACCGCCATTATAAAGCTGGGAAGAGCCAGGATATTTTTTTTAAAAAACTTATTGTGTTCAGCTAAAAGAAGGAAGTCATATACACATAGGACCCCTTGAGGGTTCAAAATCTTTTTAGGGTCACATTTTAAACAAGTATTAATAATAGTGTAACCATGAACAGTCATTAGTGGGCCTATGAGCAAGACCCTTCAATTAAGGAACAGCTAAATGACATAAGTACATTAGTAATTAGAAAAAGCTCGCAAATGAGTGCAGATTCTGTCACCTCTGAGCATGCACTGAAAATCCATGTCAGTAGGGTCATGGTTTCTGCCATAATGCTGTTAAATGTCACATGACCTCAAACCATGCAGTTTGTGCACATGCAATTAAAACGGTCAGTTTAGATGACAGAAACTTTCACAACCCTGGAGTGACAACAACATTTTTCAAGAGCTTGGTTACTGCATCAAACAGAATCATCTTTTACAGGCAGATGCAGATAATATACATTCCCTTTCTTTGAACACACTGAGGCTTGCAGCTCCATGGCAACATGACAACCCACCCTAAACAAACAGCCTCCTACGCAATCATGTTGTGAATTATTCAGGCTGTTGATTTGATGTGGCAACCAAAACAACAAATCAGAAAACAGACTTGCGTCTCCGTGTGTGTATGAATTATGCAGGACAAACGGTGTAATATACTGTTTGTGTTTGTTTTCCACCTTATGATATGTGCACAATTCAAACGTATCAGTCTCAGTTTTTCTCATCTTACTTCACTTATTAATAGACAATAATAGGATTGAAATGAATAGGACAGCAAGCTGCGTGATTTGAGGTATAATTATTGTCCGATGTTCCAGTTTCGGACTGATCAGCTGTCTTTGAAATTCCCTCACAGGAAGATGGGCGCATCTCGCTGGCGTTCAGCACAGCCCGGAGTTGTTGCCCCCGTGTTTCAGAATGCCAAGACAAACAAGGAGAAAGCAACTCACAGAGTAAGTCTTCTTTCATCAAACATCATCTTTTCTTGCTGGCACAGTGATAAAGTCAGCTTGTCTATCTGTCTGAGATATCTGGTCTGAGTCAGGCAGACTGCACCCTCATTTATGCCTGTGATGGTCCAAAACCTTGGACACGCCATCTAAAATTAAGTGCAAAAATGATTCCCTGGTGGATCTGGTGATAATGTGCTGTTTGAAATATGTTGTTTTGGCCAGCTCTCTCCAGGCAAGATGAAGATTAGAGTGCTGAAGGATGAGCCTTTGCCAGGTGGGTGGACTTGAATCTGAGATGTGTTTTGCTCGTCTCTTTTGGAAGCCTTTGTTTTGCTTCCAAATTTATTACTTCAACACTACACACCCTACGCTTCAGAAATACTTGCTACTAACTCTCAGTCGTGTGTAACTTTGTTCCAAACTCCAGCTGACTCTCTAAACTGCCTAGAATAACCAAGTTTTGACCAAATTCTAGGGCAATACCAGAATGCATTGCAACAAACATGTTATCCAAAATGGTGGAAAGATAGAAATGTCTACCCAGCTAACAGGTGATGTTCTCAGAACATTGGCTAATGTTCGCTAAAAGTTCTCTCTGAGTTATCAAAAAATGTTGTAAGTTAGTTTAAATAAGAGTTTAAATAACTTATAATAATGTTAATAACAGTAACATTAATAAAATGTGTAAATTTGGACGTTTTAAACGTTCCTAGAACTTTCAAAATAATGTTTTTAATGTAATGTTTTTACAACCTAAAATTATTAGCTGGGAAGATTATAAATATACTTGTTTTTAACCACAAACGGCAAAATATTAATAACTATGCCCTCATTTTACCCAGTTGTTACTTGTGTTATATTTTTATGTGCTTTTTGGAGTATCAAAATGTAGTGTTGTAAATAGTACGTGTTTATTTGTGTATAATTGTAGTCGTGCAGAAGCAGGTGACATCAGAACCGGCCGTCAACCCGCGCACAAACAGGAAGCTCAGACTAAAGGGTAAAGCCTGCGGACAGTGTGAAGTTCAGCTGGCTGGACTGGTGAGGCCTCATCCATTCCATCATATAAACCATTCTGTAAAGTCATAACTCCAAGCTATTATGCTTTTATCCACCCAGTCGGCTCTCTCAGTCAGCACACCAACCGACCGCCCGTGGTCTGATGCATATTACACACAAAAATGACAAGAGCTGGCCGAAATAGCCTCATCCAATCTGATTGGCTGGTTTCGGTGCTGTTTCAGAGTCAGAGAGCCCAGGTTTTATCAGTCACAAGTTCCCGGGCTGACGCTTTGAGCCCTTCACAGGATGAGCTGATAACTGGATTTGCAACAAGTTTTGGTGGTTCATGGAATCAGACCTTTAAAAGATATTTAGAGTTTTGTTTGAGGGGTAGTATGTAAACCAGATATCCACAAGCGAAACAAGATATTTCACCCGGTTTCTTGAGACAGATGTTCTGTCTGCAGAATCGACACTGTAAGCACAAGCAGTTTGTTATAACTGGTGTATCAAGACTTACAGTGTAGTTGATTGTAGTTTTGTCATTTTAAAAAGCAGATTATTCTTAAGTTGCTAGTGGAATGTTTCAAAACTGTTACAGAATTAAAAAAATGTTTGAAAATAGCATTTTAAGGTTTTTAGGTTACTTGAAACATTAGGGAAATGTTCTTACGACATAAAATTGTTAGCTGGGAAAGTCCTTCCCATAAGATCCACTTTCTTTGGATGATTCATGACTAGCAGCAGTAGACTGCTTATAAATACACTGTATTTAGGAAGAGTTTAAAGAAGTCATGTAGCACGGAGGTCCTCTTTAAAAAGCAGTTTATGGAGAATGCCATTGTGGAGTCGTGCTGCTGTCCAGTGATGTGCTGCTGTAATTTATTTCAACAGTGGTGGGCTGAAATCAGACCTTTTTATGTGGCCATTAAAGCTGCTGGTAATGGAGACAGCTGTAAATTCACAGAGTGGCACTGTATTTCCCTTTCTTTATTCACTGCATGTGTGTGTTTGTGTGGTCGCATTAAAGGGAACCCTGGCACCCTCGGGAGATTTGAGGCTTTCATGCACTTCTCAGGTGTGTGTGAAAGGGGATAACTCTTGGGTACTCAAGTGCTTTGAGATCCACAGTCTCGGGGGAACAATGTACCTGTGGAATTTTCACTGTGGCATTTGACTGTCAGGGACAGAGAGTGTGTAAAAATCTGTTTCTGTGGATTTATGGGTGTGTGGAACGGAGCGTTCCTAAGGGTTCCTTCCATACACACACAACCCCAAAGGCATATTTGAGCTTCCTGTAGAAACAAATCTTGGACTGAAAGCTTTAGCAGGCTGTGTTCAGAATGGAATACTAGTACTGATTACTGGATACTGTGAAGCATGCACTGAAAACTAGCTACTGTTTTTAAATAGTACACAAAACTGCTTCATGCAACATTAGCATTTCTGGATGCATGTATATTTTGTCAGTTTTGTGGCTTCGGCTCCAATTCTGTTAGCTTTGAAGCTATGTGTGTGCTGGTGTATTCCTAAAAAGCTGATATGAAGTATCATTTTGAGATATGCACATTTAAAATGTACAGTCTCTCTCTCTACCAGGAACATGGACCCAAAATATTGATGATTTCCATAATGTCCCACTCAAACTTCTGGTTTTAATATGACATACATCAACACAGTGCTTGTTAAACCGTTTCATTGGTTTCTTTGGCTTTGACAATTGAATAAAGTCAAAATGACAATTCTATAAATGATGGCTAAAATTACTTCTCATTTTTGCATTATGGCATTTTACAGTGTTCAGCTTTACTGTAGACAGAACTTCTGAGAAATGTCCCGGTCATTCGGGTATTCCACTTATATAGGAGATGCAGAAATATAAATATAAAACACAAACACAATATACATACTACATTATTACATTATGCACAAATGGTAAGAGGAGTGTGTTAGTACGCTGTTCCAAAACTCAGCCGCAGTCTGTCCTGAGAAACTCACGAAACACTTAAAAAGTATCTGTTATAAATCCCTTAAGATGAGGCACACAGAGGGAACACAGAGGGAAGCCATTTAGATGCCTATCAAACAGTCTCTCCTATTGCCCTTCACATGCATTTACGATCAGAAACATTATAACAAGCTCCCTTAAGATCCACACCAGCCCATCCATTTTAAAATGCATTGTGTTGTGCATGTTTAAAAGACAGAAAAAGTGCAATACATTTAAATATATGTTGTATATAATATATAAGTTTTTTGTAAAGATACCTTGCCTTGAGTATTCTGAGTTTGTTCTGAATTGTTTATGTCTCTGTCAGATGTGTTCTGAATGTGGAGAAGATTACTGCGTAAGCTGCTTCGTCAGATTCCATCAGAAGGGGGCACTGCAGCGCCATCGAATGATACCTATACAGGTGAGAAGGTGTTTTGTAAACCTCTGTCCATCTCACGCAAACACACATAACCACACGGACACGCACAACTACACACGCCTGCGGCTGCAACCGAGAGCAAACGTCGCCACACACCAGATTCAGTTTCTCCAAACGGTGAATGGCTGGTCACCATTAGTGGACAATCTGCTCACTGTAACCCAGCTCTGATTATACGCACCTGTTCCCAGGTTAGAGAGCAGCCACACACACACATAACTGGAGGACAACAGATGTGTGTTCACACCCACACAGTCGCACCTATCATCTGGAGTTTGTTTTAGAGACTTTAGTGGCCCCGTGGTGAGGTGTTTGATTGAAGCTTTTATCAGCTGGTCAACATCCATCATGGCACCGGATTGGACCATCAGAGCTAGCATGGGGGGGTGCTGTCGGGGCCTTTCCTGTTTTATAACCACAGATTCACACTGCTTAGAGTTTCTGTGCTTGAATTTTCCCAAACTAAAATGTCCTAGAACGTTCCATCAGTTACTCAGCAGACAACACTTTGTATAAAGGTACCTTCTAAGAAAATGTGTTTTGGAGATACATCTGAACCTCCATACTGTGCACATAACGAAACAGAGCAAATTCGAGTGAGCTTTAGACATAGCCAAGCAAATATTTGGTGTCTACAATGTTATTTGTAGAGAGAAAAGAAAGATGTCTTCGTAAACAGAATGTTGCATAAACATTGAGGTCAGATGTGCTTTTCAACAAGTTTGTTATTTAAATACCATGTTGTTTTAACTACACTTCTGCATTTTCTAAGGAAAGAAATGTAAGCAATTCTAATTTGTGCTAAACTTGTTGTTATGCATTTGTGGTTGCCAGGTTGTTGTCATGCAGTTAGTGGGGTGCTTTGTGCGGTTGCCAGGGTGTTGTTATGCAGCTAGCAGGGTGCTTTGCGTGGTTGCCAGGGTGTTGTTATGCAGCTAGTAGGGTGCTTTGCGTGGTTGCCAGGGTGTTGTTATGCAGTTAGTAGGGTGCTTTGTGTGGTTGCCAGGGTGTTGTTATGCAGTTAGTAGGGTGCTTTGTGTGGTTGCCAGGGTGTTGTTATGCAGCTAGCAGAGTGCTTTGCATGGTTGCCAGGGTGTTGTTATGCAGTTAGTAGGGTGCTTTGTGTGGTTGCCAGGGTGTTGTTAGCAGTTAGTAGGGTGCTCTTGGTGGTTGCTAGGTGATTGCTTACTAGCTCAAGTCTTGATGGTCTTCATCCTAATCTTTCATAATATTCTGGTCTCTGGATATGGCTGATCTCATAGAAAAAGTACTAGCACACTTGTTCCCAACAAGCCAGTGATATGAGGTATGATCTGTGTCCGTAGCACAGAACAGTGTTGAAAAAGCCGAGGTGTAAACCCCTAATCACAATTGTAAGCAACAGCAAAAGTGATGCTTGCCTTAGCAAACACCTCTAATAAGTAGCGTAGTACTATATTTTCCCTTTCATTTCTCCTATTACACAGATGTGTGCTCATTAAATTACCTTTATGCTCTGTGATTTTAATATCATAGCTTCACTTTGAACTACAATTGTATAATTAGTAGCAAGTTAAAGGGTAAGGTTAATTTTGTGACTTCTGTGTAATGGATCCTATACTTGGAATTTATATACCGCAGTCCCCTAAGAAAAGAAAAAAGAACAATAAGGAGCATCCATATAAAAGTCCAGTAAATATCAGCGTACAGCTCTATGGTGTTAAGCTGGTGCAAGCCTTTATCAAACTGTGTTGCCGCATTAACTTTATCATGTGTTAAATCCACAGGAAGTAATTAACTCATTACAAGCATTGCGAGTCCACCCATAACTCCAGTGCATACAGACAGCATACACCAACGAGCGTGAGCATGTTTACATGTCAGCATGTTTACATGTCAGCATGTGTCATGCGTTAATGTGACCCACTGAAAGGTGTTCCAATTATTGCGTAATTAATGCCCTGCTTTGCTGCATGCTGGAAGACGTTAATGCAGCTACACACACAAGCAAACAAGCCCAGATGGTAGAGAAACAGATGAAACTCCAAAGCTCCATCCCAAAACCTAGTCATCTGCCTTTCTGCTTCTGCCTGCAAAGCCATCCAGCTAACAATTTTAGGTTGTAGGAATGGAAGGTCATAACATTTCCATTAAGTAGCAAAAACGTTACAAATGTTATTTCGAAAGTTTTAAGAACATTTAAAACGTCCACGGTTTTCTCTCGCTTTGTCCACTGTCTTGGATTTATTATTTCACAAAGCTTCTTGCAGTGCATTGTGGGATTGACACTGGCTTTCACACTGCCAGTGAACTCGGTTACATTTCGGGACAGCTTTGAAATTCCAAATGATGCCTTAAAATGCTGTTTGCGTTCACAGCTCACGTTTCGGAAGAGCAAAAGAGAGAAATCAGAGGCAGAGGAAGCAAAAAGAATCCAACACAACTTTGCGCTCTGCTTTAAGGGAGTGTGCAGGGTTGGCAGGATATCGCATTTAAAACATGCTCGGCTCAGATGCAGCTCTGCACGTCCTAATCCTGTTTAATTTGCCTCCATGGGGGGATAAAGGGAACAAATATTAATATTATTGTCCCTAGGGATTGTTCTTTGCAGTCTTGTTTTGTCTTTTGTTGTTTTGTCTTTTCACCATCTGCGTTTGATTCACTCTTCTGTCATTTTTAAAATCTCACACACTTCTTCTCTTTTTAATAGTCTCCTATTGTTTTTTTTCATTGTCTTTAACGTAAAACGGTGATAAGCAGCGATAAACTAATTAATTGCGCTAACATTGAGTCTAGCTGGAGCACAGGATAAAAGTGTATGTACGAGACAAAGTCTTATCTGGTGGGGTAAGGGAGGGCAGATATTGGGAATGTCTGATGTTTTTCAGCAGGCATCACCACTGTAATGGCCAATAACAATGTTATCTTAAGTACATGATGACACAGAGAGGAATTAGTCGGTTGACTACCGGTTATTGGGTGAATTATGTGTTGTAATCACGCTTTGTTCAGGGCTATTATTCATGTTAATTTTTTATATAGAGCTTTGATAATGTTTGCAGTAATCGGAAAGAAAGAGCAATCGCCTGTTACGGATGTGATCAAATGAAAGAAGCTGCACAGAGATTGTTTTTTTTTTATAGATGAGGAGTTTAAAGGCTTTGTGCTTTTGCTAGAAAATTCTCCCAAAGTTCCTCAGGAGAAAAAAACAGTAGACACAGAATGTACAACACTAATACAGTAGTTGATTTACTGTATAAAACTGTATTGTTTTAAATGAAAGAATTTGATGAGAAATGTTTGAGTTCATATTGAAATCTGTGAATTTGGATGGCTTGAGATTTGTTTGAGGCTTTCTTGAGGTCTCTTCTGAAACTCAAGATCGAGATGTCATAGAAATCTTAAGGTCTCTTTGGAAATTAAGGAAATTCAACAAGCTAATGGAGATTTCTATAGCGAATAAACAATTTTACTAGTTCTGCTCTGTTTTTGGTCTGAAGAATCAAACATATTGTGTTTGGATATCAACAACATGACACAGAAGCTCTTAACAGAGGTCTAGTCCAGGTCATTCCCTTATAGACAGTGTGTATTCGTGTGCAATTATTCTGTGGCATGTAATCATTTACAAGATTCATTTTTGCTTTCGTGAAAAATAAAGGCCAGATTACAATCTCTGGTTCTTTCCGTGCTGCAACCAGGCACAGCTTCAGACCCCCGTCACCACCCGGGACGTGATGGAGCACGCCCAGCTGCAGGTACAACATGAACAGAGCCAGCTCACCCAAGCCACTATCCCCAGATCTGATGATCAAAAGGAGCAAACACCAGCGTCCAAAAACATCCAAACACATCAAACACAGGTGAGCTACTCTCAGGCTGGGTTCTAGATCAAAGGCTGTTTTTAAGCATGTCTGTCCAGTACTAAATAAATTGTACAGTCAACATTCACAATAAAAACATAATTATTACCAATTCCAAATTGCTGTTTTTTTTTATGCCCCCAATATGGAAGGATGGGACTCAAAGACATTCTGTGGTTTTCCAATTATTTTTCCACAAGTGTTAAACTTGTCTATTCTTGTTTTTAATTGGCTTTTATTATAACTGAATAGATGCAGTTTTGTTATCACGTTTTTGATGCAAGTTTTTGTTGATAGGCAGATTTTTAGAACCTGTTTTTGGGGTACTTTCTGCACTGTGTGCCAAACTGTGGCATCTTAAACCATGGCCATTTTAGTCTCTCACTCCCCCTCTCTCCCATTCTGTTTTCTGTATCACCGCCTCAGGTGTTGTTTGTGAATGACGGAGGCAATGTTGAGGATGAGGAGGGTGGTGAAGAAGATGACAGCTCTCTGTTGAGAGGACACTTTGATGAAGAGGAGTCAGCCAGGTCCTTCCAGGAAGCTCTGAAGGAGTGGAGAGAGAAAGAATTCAGACCCAGACCAACACCAGAACGACCAGGTAACACGCACCACAGCTGAGTGTGTGTGACTGCTGAAGGTAATATAATGGCACGCTGTCAGGTGCATGTGAGCTGTGACACTGGCAAGCTGTCAGGACACACGCATAGTCTCCCTCACAACGCATACTTGCATGGGGCGTTGACTATAATAACGCATGCTGAGAGTGCGACAGACTCACTGATTGGTTGCCAGGTAACTACATACATGCATTACAAACATGTGATGAACGAGGGCTTATATGTGTTTCCAGCTGTGCCACAGTTTATGCCTTTGTGATTTGACAACATATGACACAGTGAGTTGAAAAATGATCAGTAAGAAACTTTAAGGAAACGAATGTGAGATTTTAATGAAAATATAATATGCGTAGTTAAGAATATATTGGTAAATACATGCAAATGTCATGCTTTCTCAGAGGGGTGTGCAGGAACGCAACATATAAAGAACATACCTGTCGTATTTTACCCCAGATTCAAAGAAAGAAATGGAGGTATTTTATATTTTAAGAGAAAACACTGTTCGTTTGACTGAAGCCTCCCCATCAAAAGACCTACTGTGCACAAAAAAACATTGTAATAAATAGTTCTCACTAATCGACGCCTTTGTGACTTATGCCTGTGCTGTTTTAGCGTTGGATCCCTACAATGTACAACGTTTCATTTACCAAAGCGCTTAAGAGAGTTAAGAGGTCATGAAATGCTGAACGAAGTGTCCGAAGGACATTTTTTGAATAAGAATGTACTTTTTATTCATACGTTTATTTTAAAGTTTTTTAGTGAATGGAATGGACACATCATACTGCCAAACGTCTGTCTGTAAATCTCTCCCTTGCTCTTTCTCTCTCTCTTTCATTCTGCACTTGGCCTGCAGGAGTTTCAAGCGGCTGCAGGGCTGCGTGGCGTGTGCTTACTCTGATAATCACTGCTGTGTTATGGGGCTTTCAAATGCACTGAAGTCTAACCGCCCTTTATACTCTCAATGCAGAGGAAAAAACACTAAAAACAAAGACAGAATTATGTCAATAGGAATGCTTGAATTCTCTTCCTGACAGCTTATTTCTTTTGTTGAATCTGTGTTTGATATAAACTCTTTAGTGGTTTGCTTGAAACTCGAAGCGTAAAATCACATTCCAGTGTGTATGTGGCAACTGTGTCAACCAAAGTGAATTCAGGAGTGACTCCTGTATTCTGTACACACCTAATGAAAGGGAATTCACTCCTGTATTTAAATGCAGTATATATGTTGACTCAGTTTGATGTAATGTGCTGTTATTCTTCATACACAGACCTAATCTCTCTCTCTCTCTCTCTCTTGCTCTCTCTTTGTCTGTCTGTCTTTTAGTGTCGGCAACGGAGACACAGACAGAGAAGAGACATCAGCAAGTTGTCCATCTGGAGTTCAAGGACGACACTCTAAGTTACATGGAGAAGCTCCTCGTAAAAAAGTCTCGCAGGTTAACTTCTCACACCACATCCACACAGAACTCAGATTGAGAAAGAGGATTACAGGGCTCATTTACCTCCTCAGGCTCTAATTAAGGTCCATTTAAGATCAATTAATGACTTATGGTTGCTAATTACAAAAGCCTCACCTTTAAGTTGCGCCACAATAGATTAGCCTGAATTTATTTAGCTAATCTGCTCCAGGGTAATTCCAGGGTGTTGTGTTTCACTTTGAGAAATGTTGCTGACATGAAAGCTGCCTTCTAAGATGACTGCTTTTGGCCAAAATCTAAGGCAGAACCACACGACTCCTTTCCCAGAATGCATTGCAATGAGCTTAATGAAAAATTCTGTAATGATGAAAAAGGTCAAATGAATAGATTAATTTAATTAAAAAAGACTATTTTACTATTTTTGCTTCTGCTATGTACTTTTATGATTTTAGAGTTTCCATGTTTGCATCACAGCATGTTGACTGTTGACAGCCGTGAGAGAAGATCCCTGTGCGCTTTGTGCTGTTTATTTAAATTTTCCTGTAGAGCATTTTAAATTAGTCACTTATAAGGTTCATTCCAGTCTTGATCTGCTCACACAGGATGTGATCTTGCGTTCAAATTGGCTCACAGCAGTATAGCAGAAAGAAACAAAATGCAGGTATCTCGAAACATCCTTTGGAAAAGACACATAGCACCAGTCAAAGATGTTCATGGAACACATAAATACAGAATATTGCAGAGAAATATTTTGAAAAATGTTACGAAAATTAACCATGAATTTTACAACAGTAAATGTGTAGTAAATGTGTTCTTTTGGCACATTGATTCCCATTTATATAACCATAGTTTTACTACAAATATCGTAGCAAAACCATGGTTAATTTGTGGTTGTGGTTTAACCATGGTCTAAACTGTAGTAAAACTGGTTAATTTGTAGTTGTGGTTTAACCATGGTCTAAACTGTAGTAAAACTATGGTTAATTTTTGTAAGGGGCTGTCTGTGTAGCCAGGCTGCTCAGAAGGTTTAAGAACGCAGGTTTTAACACAGTTGTTCCATCCCCTAAAGACTACAATTCTCACCCAAAAAATAAAACAGCTTTGAGAAAAGTAAACAAAATAGACAAATACACAAACACAGTTGCTGTAAACCCTTCCGAGTGCTTTAAACAGCGCCTCAGGCTACAGGAGCGTTATGGTAACCATGGCAGCAATGCTATTTAGGTCGGCAATTCAAAAAAGAGTCTAATTGTGAATCTGTCAAATAGCCTTCTTTTGAGCGGAGTGTGTGAAAAATCACAGAACAGGAAGCTGGATCGTGGATTTGGTTTTGCAGGAGGAGGGCAAATGTGTGGCCCACGGCTTCAGTTTGCATTCTGAAGGAATGGAGTGTGTGATAGGGGTTTCTAATCCCATCAAACACACACACGCACATACAATGTGGAAAACAGGTTTTCCTGCTGAGGCAGCAGGGGTTGGTTTCAGAGAGAGAGAGAAGACAAGAGCAAAATTAACGAGAGAAAGAGAGGGTTTAGTTTTGGGGAGACTGTGTAGAAGACAGGGGTCTGAGGGCTTTTCTGTTAATACGCCTGTATGGTGAATTAGCAGTAAAGAGAGGAAAAGGGTTTAGAGGACTAAACCGATGGGCCAGGGGACTGGATGAGCTGGGATTTCCTTTCAAACAGGAAGTCTGGGTCATCCACTCCACTCAGCTTTTGTCTTCTATTGGCTGAAAATGATGTTGTTTTCTCCCCATGTATTGACAGATGATTTGTATGCACTGTTCTGAAAGTCACCATAAAAATGGCTTTCGCAACACATAAAACTTTCACAGTGTGATGTAATTTAGAGTGAAACAGGATATTCAGCAGGAAAACGGGGGATGAGACAGAACGGTGAACTAACGATTTGCTGGCTTAGTGCTACTGTAAAATTGTGGCAACAGCAATATGATAACAGACATGAGTTTTTTTTATTAATATATTGTAGATAAACAATTATTTTACCAGTTAATATCGTTAATTAGGCATAGACTGTTACTTTAGTTTAGTTTAGAAACATGTATATTAGTTACTAGCAACTTGGTACATATTAATATAGAATGTGTAGTCATATAAGTGAATATATCAGCATCACACTCTTTCTTTTACAATGTACTACTGCATTCTGTACTCTTGCGCATCCCTAAAACAATAAATATAAAATAAGACTTGATTTGATTAGTGAGATGAAGCATGTTAGACTATGACATTATTGGGTACTGATATTTTGTCTTGGATTTTTATGATTGATGAATTTTGATTTTCTTCAGAACACCATGCACTGATGAATTGTGCACAATAATGCCAGAGACATTTATTAAGAAAAGTAAATAAGAATTAGTTTTGATGTTTCATGCTGTGCTGAAATGTTGTTTGTTTATAGTTGCACGGCTGAGAAAAGGCATTAATATATGATTAATAAAGCCTATATCTGTGTGTGATTGACTGGGAATAGCTTCTTTATTTCTCTCAGGGGCCAAATTGAACAATTTCAGCCCCGATATGCCGCCTCCTGCCGCCCAGCCTCGCCTACATCTCCACCCGCAGAGACAGATGAACTGTGTCACAAACTGACAGGTGTGTCACACCTTTACATCACACACACTTGTTGGATGTTCGTGTTCTCATATTTTATTGGGACATTCCAAAGACTTAATGGTTTTTATACCGTACAAACTGTATTTTCTATCCACGTAACCCCACCCCAAACCTAACCCTCACAAAAACTTTCTGCTATTTGGGATTTTCAAAATGCATCATATCATTCGGTATGATTTTTAAGCTTGTTTCCTCAGGGGCACCTAAAAATGTCCACATGAGTTCAAAATTTACTATACTTGGTCATCATAATGTAGCGAATACCTGGACCACACACAGACACGTACACACACACACACACACACAGACACGTACACACATACACATTCCAGTTCATTTCTGTTATCTTCAACTGTTGATGATAGACATTTAAACCTCTGCTTAGACAGTCAACAGCATCACCTTTCCCTTTTCTCTCTTATTGCTATTCCTGTTGTTCACAGTGAATATGTGTACTTGACTCATACACTCAACAATCACTCAAAATAATAACATTTCTTGTTCGTTTGAGCATATACACTCAGTTACTGTTTGTCTGTCTTGTTTTGTTGAAGTATTTTAGTGTTCTTTTTGAGAAAACAACGCACAAATAACAGTGATAGAATAATCTTTAAATAATCGAAA
>JAZGTJ010008049.1:0-11974 GCA_036877575.1 Botia almorhae | reverse complement strand
TATATATGATTCTGGCAGATAAAACTAATAGAACAGGGTAGTATATAGGTTAATTAGGTTAATTATCACATTGTTCTTACTACACCTTTGAATTTTAATAAGTGAGGCAACATTCATTTCTGCTGTTTCAAACATAAAAACCTGAGTTATTTTCAAAAGCAGCATTCCAGTGGAACTCCTTGATTGGCGCTTGGTGTTTCCCTGAGACAGACCCCGCCCCCCATACTAATCTGAGCTCTCAGGAGGTAAAGAGCTTATGTTCTTCTTTTCTCCTGTTGTCGTGGTTGTTGATTTACCCTGAGAAACTGGTGACAACTGCTGTGATTTGATTGGACAGTTGGCCACCATGTGGGAGATGCTTTGGCAAAAATGGCACTTTTTTGGCTGAGGTGGCAGCTGGCATTCTTTGGCATGGTGGTGTGACCCTCCACAGTTGAAGCATCTATAAAAGGTGCAGTGAAACAAAGGTGTTATGTGCAGAGAAGACCACTAGAGGACACCCACACCTTTGAAAGTAACAGCCAACTATGGACAAATGATCAGGGCACTTTAATTTTGGGTGAACCATTACAGTTAGAACTGAGGGAGGTGTTATTGATTGGGAAGAGGAAGGAGGTGTGGCTTCAAGGAGGGGCATATCTCTGGCTCTTCGTTTCAATGCTGCCTGACCTTTGCACTTTGCTCCCTTCTCTTCCCTGCCCACCCTCACCCAGCTCATTACACATCAGGGTTGCTAAGGCAGCAATCACCTCTGACCCTTCTCAGACACCTACATCTGTTATTAATTAAATAGACAGGATCTGATCTTCCATCTAAAGCACAGACAGAGAAAGGCAACATAAATGATGACCAGCAGGACAAATGATATTTTACAAAACTGCCACATGCTAAATTGTTTGCAAGCTTCCTGATTTTTGCAAAGCTGCAAAAACTGAGTTTGAGACATTTATTTGAGCATCTTTAAGGCTGCAAGCTTTGATCATTCCAGATCTGCACAGTAATTGGACACAGATGAGAATTGTGGATGGTGTCCATTAATAACCGGCCCCTTTGCAGTGGGCTGAGTGACTTTGTGTGCCTCAATTCTGAGCGATGAGATTTTAAACAACCTATTGATCCAGCAGGTCAAGTCGCCACCACACAAGGTGGGGGAGGGAGAATAGTCTTCATTCAGCTAAAACCTGAGATACTGTGTCAAAGCAACTGAAAAGGCACTACATATCGAATATTAATCAAACTTTAAACTCAATAATTGAGGGCAAAGCCAGGCATACCACAACCTAAAATTATATGTTAATCCATTCCCTTTCTTCTATGTTCCAGTCCTGTTTGATCCAGAAGAGACATTAAGCCTCAATTTCACAAATGCATTCACTCAAAATGAATGAATTTTAAAACTTTAAAAAGTCGAATACATTAGGAATTGGGCTTCCCTTAAGTCAGTGGGGGACCACTGTAGAGAAGACAATTTGCCTGCCACCTCCACCTTG
The DNA here is from genome assembly GCA_036877575.1 of Botia almorhae. Taxonomy (NCBI): domain Eukaryota; kingdom Metazoa; phylum Chordata; class Actinopteri; order Cypriniformes; family Botiidae; genus Botia; species Botia almorhae. Next base: position 10,484 of record JAZGTJ010008049.1, on the reverse strand, counting down.
CGTTGCAACTTTTTTTATTCCAGAGAAAACACAAAGCACATTGGCATGCTTTATTTAAATGTTGATTACAGGCTGGAAATTTAAACCCAGGAATACTTGTCAAAAGCAGTCATCATTACCACTAGACTAACACATAACAATGAAGTATGGCAGTTCAATAAAATTATATATTTAACCAAATATGTATATTGCATTTTTCATTTTCTATTTGCTAGTTTGCTTTGTAGCAAAATGTTTTAACTGTTGTTTTTAAGAAACGAGGTTTCCCATCTCAGTCCTATTTTAACCCCTGAAACTTTTAAGTATAGCGTCAGTCTAATCCATCAATGTAGAATTTAGTGTGCAGTCAAAAGTGAGGGTCTATGATATACTCAGACCCGGTTCACCTGATCAGGTTGTACATCTGTTTCATAGTATTCATTTTACTCTCTTAAAGGCAGGGCAAGTGATTTTTCCAAAAACATTTTTTGGTATACTGGTTGGAAGTTACACACTGATAGCAATCACTAAATGCTCTGAATATATTTTCTTAAATATACATCTGTGGTAGGTACAAGACCAAATGTTAATCCAGTCCATTACATTTGGTCCGAATGCAATGACAGGATGTCCTACTTGACTGTCAAACTATGTATGGGTTCATGTGTTGGAGGAGGCGTGGCTTTGGAGAGCGCTCTAAAGGTAGGGTGAGATCTTAGTTAGAGAAGGGTGAGAAGTTAGGTTGCTATCCTCAGCCTCTTCCAAACTGCCTACTCTACCTTTATGTCTTTTGTGTTTGGAAGCTAATTTGCAGTGATAATTTTACTTTTAACTTTGTTAAATTGTCTAGACCTCAGTTTATTTAGAAAAAATGCATTAAATCAAAAAGCAAAAATTTATCACACAAAATGAATGTTCTAATATTGAATGATTCTCACCGGTCTCCTTTTGAACACCACTTTTTGGCACCTTTGGGTTTTTTCTCACTGCCTTCGCATGGTGCCCCACCTGGCCCTGTTACCCACAAGGACTCCAGACCTTTGGAGGACCTCTTGAAGGTGAACTCTACCGCCTCCCCTTCCTTCAGACTGCGGAAGCCTTCCATATGAAGCTTGCTCTGTAGAGACACAGTAGAAACACTGCTGATGTCATCTGCACACTTTAGTTTATTCATTACATTCACTGAAATAACCTAGAAATTTGTATAAGAAGACCGAGAATGGTAAGCAAATAAAAAAAATATGTAACCGCGTGCTTGATAAAAGACATCTTTTTAATGCCATGCAGTGTTACAAAATACATAATTTTCTAAAACATTTTGGTGAAATTAGGCAGAACACGGTTTAATTGTAACCATTTTACAAAGATACATTTATTCTCATGATTTGAATGCATGAAATCAGTGCAAAGTCGTCATAGGCTCACAAGCATCATCAAGTATGGGTTTATCTTATGCGTGTTAGTGTTCTGGCATCCTTGTTTGGATTTTTTTAGTAAAGTCTCATTCCAGGATCCTAACAGCCCTGTTTTTGTCTCAGAGCACTGACTTGATCCTGGTTATGGTTGTTGTATCTTGGAGTCAGGATCTAGACTCCTGCTCTGTCTTCTGTGATCTGTGTGTTGGTTGTCTTTGTGTGGAAGCATACAGTCATTGTTTGCTTGTGCTATGTGCTCTCCTTTTGTGAAGCTTGACCCCACCCTCTTGTCTCCTGGTTTCATTCAATTATGGTCAATTATGGTTAATTGAAGTTCTCTGCGTCTGTGTTCTTTTCCTCATCATTCATGACAATATGTTATATCAATTTTAAAAAATTACTGGGCCCTGTGTACACTTGGGATGAGGGATACATTAATATTCATTTAAGAAAAATGATGCTAAATTTTAACTGTTAAGCAACAGAGACACCATGCATTGTACATTGCACATAATGAAGATACATCAAACATTTTATTTGGTGATAGAACAAGAACAATTGCTCTTTGCATGTCACTACATTTACAGAATAAACAGAGCCACGTTAGAAAGCTGCAACATCAACCCCTGTTCTGCGTGTTTCTGCTGCTAACTGCTAAAAATGACATCATCCCTGCCCACAGCACTATTACAATTCAAAATGGTTTTCTTCTTAGCGCTCTTCATTAATGAAGATCTGTCAATAAACCAGCAAACGTCAACCCATTAAATCTGCAACTAGTTTCAGATTTCTGCAAGATAGTTTCAGAAACTAGCAACTCTGTCATTGTTTCAAAGAAGAGGTAGAGCCAAGATAAAACTTAGCGCCGGTTTGGTAAGGGAAGTTTGCATTCCTGAGAAAGGTGCTCTACAGGCAACATTTTTTGAGGAAACAGGCCTCAAAAAATTCTACCTTTAAAAACAACCATCTGTTTCTAGTCTTAACTGCCACTTGGAAACAAAGCTAGCTGTAATGGCACCATTTTGACTTGAGCCATGCTGTTTAGAGGAACATTATAGGTGGAGCTGGTCCATGTATGCCTGATTATCTTCTTGCCAGGACAAGGCTTAGTAAAATGTTTTCCTTAGTCTTTTACACCAAACTGCTAATGATTTGTAATAAATTCCATACATGCTCAGAGAGAATATGCGGGTTCAAATCACTGAACTTTACACACGTTATCGTGCTGTTAGCTGTATGCTAGCTCACAGTGCTGGGAAAAAAAGTAACAAAAAGGAGGAACATGACTGACTACACTGCATTTTCAGAAATGTGGTAGTGCAGCAGTCTGAAACACTGTAGGCTTTCCAGTAATTATCCACTTGCAGCAAGCAGCACAACACTATATTGTTACTTTTCTAAATGCATTTTGTGTAACGGAGCAAAAAAAAAAAGTAGAGCAGTGAAACGATGGTATGAATGGTAAAGTTGTTTTATGACAAGTCACTCAAGGAAGGTGTTAAAAAAATTAGAGTGCTTGGTGATGACCAAAAAGTCCAGCTAGTAAAAATCATGTACTAGCTGGCAGTGCTATAAAGTCTTTGTACAGGGTAAGAGGACTACAGGGATCCACACTGGGTATCTCAAAGTGTTGAGTTTAACCCTAAAACCCATCTCACAGAGGGGGGTGGGGAGGGGGTTGCTAGGAAAGGAATCAAGCCTCACCATTCCCAACCCCCGCCAAATCTTCCTGAAACCTTTCCTGGCTGTCCTTTGACGTTCACCACCCGCCTTCCTCTTTTAGTACAGAGCCTTTTTTATGAATGAGTTCAGCTAAAAACTCCCCTCCCCCAAATATTCCCTCCCCCCCAACCTCTCTCCAATCTCTCAATCTCCATTCCAAACATTCTCCACTGACATGTCTTTAACTCCTATTTTTTCACATTTTTCACATAGAACCAGGTATTTGAAAGGAAAGGGTTAAAAAAGAGGTTATCAACCACACATAGTCAATACACAAATTTAAGATGATTTTGCCTTTTGACTGATAAGTTATTATATATGGATAAAAACATTATGAAGGCAAGCTTTTTAATTTAAAAAAAATGTGCATTGATGGGCAATAAGAGCAAGGATTTAAAATGTAAATAGGGTTGACATTTCAGAACTTGCAACAAAGCTGCAGTGAGTCATCAGTACAGAGGCTGGATGAAACGGATTCATGATGCCACATAACTCTGATCTTCCCCTCGCAGTTTTACATTATATGTAGTCAGGGAGACTGAAAGCCCTACCACCTTCTTTCAGAGAGACAGAGATCACTTGACAGTGTATAGGGCTGCCTGCCTGCGATATGCTCCAATTTCTGGATATTTTTACACAATGACCCGTAATAAGCAGCTCATGTAGGGGGCCAGACAGGGATTTCACTGTTTGCAGACAGCCCATGTTAATCCACAGCAGGTTGAATTATTGAATTGAGATAGAATTATTTTAGAATTATTGCTAATTGAGCAGGTTAACGTTCAGAGGACTAAAGAAAGAGCTCACAAACTGTATAAAAAAGGCACAGTGTTTAAGAATGACAGCCAATATCATCTATAAACTATAGTTCAAGACAGTTTGCAGTCAGTATAACCCAACTCTATGGGAAAGATGTCAAGAAAACAATTGTTATAGTAAACCATACCAGAGGAATCTTTGCAAGGAATGTGAGAGTCTTGTATGTATAACTAATACCATGGATGTAGCCAAATATTTACATTTGATGGGGAGCAGATGCAAATTTAAGAACTATTAAAAAAACATTAAACACTAATATTGCCAAAAGTATGCAAGTAGTATGAAAAAAGTATGCAAAAGAATGCAAGTCAGGTGCTAAGAACCAGTCGGATCTCATCAATGTAGACGCCTCATGAAATTTGGCCCAACACAACACTTTAAAAACTAAAAAAAGGAAATAAATCCCAAAAGGGCTTATCCTGATGGCATAGCAAAAACTTTATTTCCAGTAAATATTTGTTGTCTAGTTCTTCACTTGTATTTTGACGCACACATACATGATCTAAAAAACTCTAATGAAACTTCAGCAATGCTTTAATCACCACAGCCAATAACCCTAACATGAAAATGATTCTAGAAAAAATTGCTATGGGTATAAAAGATTTAGTGTGTATGTCTTTATCTAACTGCGTCTTTTACAATTGAATGGTCATGCGCCAAGGCCAAACAATAAATTATAGCTTAATAATAGCGAATAAAATGCGTTTTCCTAAATCCATTATACATTCTTACAAATATTTGTATGAATAACTTACTCTCGTTCCAAAATCATGCGAAAATAACGCAGAGGTATCCAGAAGAAGGAGAAAGGCCTTTACTGGTGCGCTCCATGAAAACAGCAAGATTTCTTTGCTCTCACCTGATGGACAAACACATCCACGGCTGAGTCCAGACTGACGCCACCACGACAGGTCATGGACAGGAAGCCGAAGCCCATTCGCACGTTAAACCATTTGCAAACCCCGCTGCCGTGAAACAAGTCCGAGTTTTCCTCTGAGCTCGTGGCTTCCTCCTCTGGTTTTGCACATCCCCCTATTTAAAAGCACACAAGTAAGATTTCCGATCACATCAAACATTACATGAACAAATATCAAGTTATCGAAAATCGGCAAATTTATGCGAAATGAGAGCTTTAAGTGAATTCATCAAAATAGCGAGAAAATACCCGAAGCTTCAATGTAAAAATATACGCAATGGTTATAGGAATCTCTCCTCCAAGCACAAATGTACCTTCCTTTAAGTACTTCATTTAGAATAACCAAAACAACGGCATAAGATAAAATGCAATTTTAATTTTGGCCTATAACACAATTTATATTTAAAAATCCAAAATAAATAAATGTATTTACTGTAATGTAAATACATGTCAACGAAAGTGGACATGTATTTATAGCATTTTTAATGAGACATTTTACACTAGTCACCAATAAATCTATACGTTTTATTTAAACAGGTATTATTTTGATCAAGCCATGCGCAACGTGAATATATCCATGTACTTTTTAGAATATCAAAACTCGCATAATAAATATTTAAATTAGTCTTAAATCAAACAATATATTAAAACCTTTTTAGTAAAATAAAAACAACATCTATCGCCATTTTAAGTCTGATTTATCAAGTACAAAAATCCTGCTCTCTCTACTGTTTTTGTGGTGATTAATTTAAGCTCAAATGTGCAACAGCTCACCTGTGTAATACTCTTCATAAACAGAGCCCATTTCGCCAATCTCGCCCATTAGTGTCCAAATTAATCCTGAGTATTGAAACAGACTTTCTCACACATATTCTATACTCCAGCTAAAACAAAAATGCAACTATACCAACGCAACGAAGAGACAAAAGATTTGTGGGACATTTTCAGCGGTAACAACGTGAAAATTACAGAGCTTCTAGGAAGAGTCTTTTGTAAAGATCCACGAATCTAAAAGACAATAAAAGCAAACCATTCCATCCCCCCTTTTCTTTATTTTACTCTCTCTTCACTGACCCCCCATCCCATCCCATCCCACACCTCACCCCTCACCCCATTAAAACGTCACCCACAAGCTCACCTTCTGCCATGCCTGCTGTATCCAGAAAGTCTTCAACCTCTTTTTGGTTTACGCCACAAAAAAGAAAATTGGTTGGGCCCCAAACATCAGAATTGCACATTTCTGCGGCGATGGGGTCCAAATTCGCCAACGGGCCAATCAGACTGAGAACATCCAAGCCTGTAGAATAGGAAGTGCCCTCCCCCCTCAAACCTTTGAAATGACCCGCGTGCTGACAACCACAAAGTATTGGGACAGCATCTGATTTCATTTCAAACCTTGCAAATCTTAATTTTAATGCATATTCTATGCTTTATATTAATTATTAGGCTCATGTATGATATTTTTTTATTTTCTTTTGAAACATGTTTAAACAAAGCTTTGCAACACTGTAAGGCTCTATATAAATACATTTCAACTGACGTGACAGTCATTTCAAAATCAGACATCAGACATTGAGTAACCCAGAGCGGATTTAATAGAATGGGCTTCATGCATGTTCACGACTCGATTCGTTATTTTTCTTCTATTTTTACTCGCACCTCAGGCAGCACACGAGGGAAAATGTTTCAATATATTTGAATGATCTCGATATCTTAAATGTGAAGTATACCTGGCATATTTCAGACAGAAAACATCCACCCCAACATTTACGTACAAGAATTTAGACAAGACGTTAATAATTACTCCGCACAATTCATATTATATGCTTAGTAAGCTTATTACTAAGCTTATTATTATTATTTTGCGTCTGACATTTTAATTTTCAGCCGTCGTTTATTTTAAATGCTCTGTAAGTGAAAGCAATAAAATAACTCTTACCTGCTTGATTTGGATACTGAATCGCCAGGGGCATCTTGATGACGTAGGTTACATTAGACCTGACTTGTTTATTATCTTACTTATGATGTACATTAGTCTTCAGCCCTGGGAAACAATAGCAGCGTTTCTAATGAGCGCGGATTGGATCTGCAGGTGCTGGTCATCATCATGCCATGCGGGTCTAACTCAAGCAGCACAATTAACAATTAAACAGTTTCCAATTAAACTTTTATGCTGGATTTCTGGGTGCCGTTTATCAGCCTCTTAAACACTCTCCTTACAAGAGCGCATGACTCATTTGATAGGAGGCAGCTCAGCACCTGTTAGACATTATACCGCATATTCCAAATGTAAAAAGTTAATAAATTAAAAATACTGGGAAACTGTGGGCTGTTTTTAAATGGAAGTGATATAGATAGACATTATTTCCTTATTTATCCCTTTAGCAACACACACACACACACATACACACACACTAAAAACTCAGACATAACATGCTTAAACACATTATTTTAGGGTGAACTTGCAAACTTCTGTACTACTGAATGTATCACTGAGAATCAGGGTCATAACCCAATGGGAAAGATGTCAGTTCTGTCCTTTCCGGAGGAGTCATGGATAGTCAATATCAGAATAGAAATTTGAAATCATGAAACATGGTAAGTCACCAGATCTGATTTCACTGCTCCCCATAACATCTTAGGGTCATGAGCAACAAAGATTCTGAATTGTCTTTAGTGTCACTGGAGTTCTGCTGTTCAACAATTAAGATTGAAAACATTTTGTAAGTGTGTGCAGGCTAAATATGAGTCTGCGTTATGGTGATTTTAGAGACAGAAGGTTATCTTATGAACTTTACAAGGGTTTACAGTTTCAGAACCTTGGACAGCTCTTAGCTGTGTTTTTGTGAAACTTACTGCATCTCTGAACCAACCACCAGCCAAGAAAGAGTGCACCGGAATGACTCAGGGTTGAGCATCTGAATGTGTTCTGAATTAAAAATTTTCTGAATTTTTTAAATTGCGAGTGTGAATTTTAGTCAAATTGGATGAATCCCAAAAGAGGCAAAATTGGAATAACAGGAAATGGAATGTATAAAATAAAACGTTCAAGGTAATTAATCTATTCTGGTGTCACACTGGCAAAATGGTAGGCAATGTAATAAATGAAATGAAATACAAATCTTTGTAGCTGACACTTCTGTTCACAAGGGCGTTAAAGCCTTCATGCTGTATGATTATTTACTATTTATTAACTTTTTGTTAGGAGAATTGACATGCTGGCCAAGTATGGTGACCCATACTCGTAATATGTCCTCTGCATTTAACCCATCCAGTTATACACACATTGGAGCAGTGAGCTGTGAACACACTGCAAACCTTGAACACACACCGAGTGCAGTGGGGAATATTGTGGCACCTTGAGAGCACTTGAGGGTAAGGTGTCTTATGAGCACCTCAGTTGTTTCCTGCCAGCACTGGAAATTTGGGAATTAAACGGGCAGCCTTCTGGTTACAAGCCTGACTTTCTAACCAGTAGGCCACAACTGTTCCCCACCTTTTTGTAAGACTTCTTGACAAGACTTCTTGAACTTTTCTTTACTATGTAAAATTTATTTGAATTTCATTTAGTAAATCTGAAATCTCAATTTAATTCTAAAAGCAATTCTGCATCCTGTTTGCTACCTTTGTTCAGATATTTTCAGTATTTATTTCAGTATTTTAATGGGAAAAGGCATGTTGTTTAGATGTTATTGTCAATTTAAAATAAATCCATTGTGTTGTGCTACTCCTGTCACTTAAAATAAACGTGTCTGCAAAATAACAAATGTAGAATACAATAATAATTAGTAACAAAGGTTAGAAAAGTTATACAGTATTTCAGTGATTCCAAAACATGAAAACATGATGTGAAATGATTGAGATAAAGTGCTGGTTCATGTCAGCTTTATCATGTTACAAGGAGTTTCAACTGTAACTCAACTATTTCTTAAATGAAATTCAAATTAAAATCAAATTCAAATTGTAATTTTATTTGTCACATACAAAATCATACACAGTACGACATGTGGTGAAATGCTTTTTACGACTGTCTTACAGAAAGAAAAGTAAAAATTAAAAGTGAAAAAATTTAAGTTTTAAAAAACAATTTAAGATTTAAAGTAAAGATTTAGGTAAAAATTTAAAATGTACAGTATTTACAATGCAATATTTAGATAAACATAAATATATATAAATGACATAATAATGTGTTTCCTTTGTCCTTAAAACCAAAGAACTTCAACTATTATGAATCAGGGGTAGTTGTGGTCTACTGGGTAGTGAGTCAGGCTTGTAAATAGGGTTGCTGGTTTGATTCCAGTGCAGGCAGCTGAAGTGCCTTTTGAGCAAGGCACCTAACCCTAATTGCTCTAAACCAGAGCTTCCCACTGCTCCAGGTGTGTCATTACTTGCAATGTGTTGACTTGCACCAGTGATGGGTTAAATGCAGAGGTCACATTTCAGGTATGGGTTACCATTACTGACAAATATGTCACTTTCAACAGCTGTTCAGGATAATGATATTTAATTTTATTATTACAGATTAAATACACTTATTACAAATATAGCTATTGAAAGTTTCTACAGATAAATATTAGCCTTTAATATGTGATAATTAATATGCCTCTGTACTTCTCTGATTTCTCCATTGCCTTCTGGTGGTTATGAATATAAATATGATCAACAGCGCTATCAAATTAAGTATTAAGCCATGTACTATGCAATATGTTACGGAGGAAGCCACAGCTTCGCCCCCTCTGCATTACCAGAGGGAGCCTTCGCGGAATATTAACTCCAATCCGGACTACATTTCCCATGTTCCCCTGTGCCTTAGACTGATTACTTCCTGTTTGTCTAGTTAACCGGGTTATTTAAATCCCCGACCTGTTCATGCTCATTGCGATGTCTTGTTTTGCCAGTCTAACATTTCAGAGTGTTTATTCCCTGTCTGATTACCTGGTGTTACTTGGATTGTGTATCGTTTTTGCTGCCTGCCTCTTGTTTTGCTGCCTGCCTCTTGTTTTGCTTTGGACTGCGTTATTGTTTGTTGCCTGCCCTGACCACTGCCTGTGTACCCATTTTGATTTTGCCTTATTCCCATTTCTCTGTTTTCCGTTGTTTGGCCACTGCCTGTTTGACTACGATTCTGTTTAGTAAAAGAACTGCAGATGGATCCACCTGTTTACGTTAATGAAGACATCGCCACCAAGCGATACAGCAGCCATCCGGCTGTCGGCTCAAGCGTTGCAGTTAACGTTGCATCAGCATCAACTTACTCGCTTGACCTCCCTCACTGAGGACCTTGTATGAGCATTACAGGGAGCTCGTTTCTTTCCTCCGACACCCCTACCAGCAACCCCTCCTGCACCCAATCAACCAGTCACCGCAGTTTCCTCTCCGGTCAGTCCGCGACTCACCTTCCCGGAGAAATTCAATGGTAACCTGTTGGAAATAAGTTGCATTTTAACATCTGTGTTTTGATGAAACATCTTAGTATCTGTGTTTTAATGAAGCAGTTTGAGGTCTGTATGTTTTAAGGAAACATTTTTATTATCTGTGTCTCTTGATGAAACTAACAACTGTCTAAATTTAAGTGCCTAATAATACAATAACATTTAGCAGAAGTTGGTATGGCTGATCAGAAAAATATAGAT
>JAZGTJ010008048.1:0-21693 GCA_036877575.1 Botia almorhae | reverse complement strand
TGGTCTCCTCCGCCACTTAGCAACTTTTTTTTTCCGAACTTAGTGGTGGGGTTGACGTCAATCTTTGTAACTTGCTGCACAACAGGGTCTTTACAATCCTCGTTGCCAGTTCTGTTATGTTTGTACACTTTCATAACAGTAAGTAAAACAATCACATCGGAGCTGCTCAGAACACGTCTTTACTTCACCTTTGCAACAATCGCATACATGCACACCACTAGGGTGCGTCACTACAGAAAACTCAATTTGTTGCTGACTCAATATACAACAAGATCGGAGCTTAAATTTGTTCTTCTGGAATAGAGTTGATTGAGTAGAAATCGCCTGGTTAATAGATAGTCAAAATAGTCCCGCCCTTTTCAAGAGAGGTTGTTTTTTTAAATAAAGATTTTGGCACATGAATTAAAAGAATGAAGGGCACAGATTAATTATTTATAATAAACACAGCAATATTCCATTAAAAGAAGAATTGTTCTTCTTTTAGGATACTCTGTGAAATTAACTTCACAGAGCAATATTATGTGATTGGAACAAACTCTGTTTGTACTGTTCAGTAATTCATACTGTACCTCACATGTGGAACAGCTGTTTATCTAATTCCTCTGATGCCAAAGGAGAAGCAGGTGGCCAATGCAGGAACAGTTGTTGCATAACAGCACATTTACTTAAGACAAATAACATGCTGCAAGACTAGGTATTACATATGTTTTTGCTGTTAAAATATAGGTTAAATAGGACCTGTATTTGAATACAAATGCACAACAAGAGAAAAAGAAACATTAAGGTAGTTTTCATACAAGGGGAAATCTACCTGTCTACTTGGCAACCATCTGGTCAATCAGTTAAGCAATGCAAATTATCTGTACAAGATGTAACATGCATATTTTCTTTCCACTCTTACATGGCCAGTACATCTAAACACTATGCTTTATGAAACCTTGTTATTTAAATAAAAAACACTTAAACTGCAGAAAACACATTTACATGCATGCTCTACAAAATGCTCATGTAGTTCATTTTGCAAAATTACAATTGAGTTATTCACCTCAAAATCCTTGTCTTACTACCTGAATAATTATTGGAAATTTAAATAATAAGGTTATGTTTAGGCAGTTTTTTATTTCAGACAATTATCTCCTAATTTAATAATTAGGTCAGTTATGGTTCAGATGTAATTCCTGGGTTGGAACAGTGCAGTAAGATTTTTTCGTAACCACAGTTGCTTATTTTATTGAGAAACCTTAAAAATATTACCATGCTAATGCCATGTCATTGTAAGATCTCACATACGAGTCTTATGAAGCCTGTCAAAAAATGTCCTGGCCACATCTCACCAAACTTAAAAGAAAGAAATACTATATATATATTTTGCATAAATAAAATACAGCCTGTTATAGGGCTTTGCATTTACATAATAAGCACAATTTCACCCGAATGTTTATTTAATGAAAAAAAAAATATATTATTCTCATTAGTGTAATGTAATATTGTAATACTGTATTGAGAATGAGATATTCCCCTTTTTTATAGAAGTACAAATTTAGGTCCTAAGAATAGGACTCAAAGTTTGACCTAAAAATAGACCCTTTTTTCTACATACAAATTATAAATAATATTTTGCATCTTCTGATTGTAGTGTGAAATACGACTGGGAAATTTTCTTGTCAGGTCCTGTTTTTGTGCAGCATCAAATTAATTATTTTTTATACCTTGACATTAACTGCACATTTAAATTGTCTCAGTGCTGATGTTATGGCTTTGCTGTCTAAACTAACATAGTGGCTAAAATGCAAATTTAGGGTCTTTTTAAAAAAGCTGTTTTAATTTACTGAGGTAGTAGTCTAGTTGTCTGTTTATGTGTTGCCTTATCAAGCTGCCATTTAATGCTTTTCTTCCTGTCCTGAGTGGATGATTTGTTTTTCAGGAGTAAACTGTGGCAGTGCTTCTATGCAAAAACTGAATAAATAACAGATAAGTACAATGCAGTCTGCAGTCAGCATCTGCTTCTGCGTTACAAATGGAAAGGTTCAATGAACCTGAAACTATATTAGCATATTACAGTCCAAATGGAAAGTATTATTTTAAATACTAAATATCTGTTAACAGCTTCGGCCCTCCTGGTTATTATAATCATGGCTTAACAAAAACGAACTTCAATTTTTTTGCTTTTTGAAAAAAAAAATAACGCAGTCTACTATAATATTATGGCTGTACGTTTTCTGTTCATAACCACTGTAATGAGCTCAAAATGTGTGTAAATATGTTTACTTTGATTAAAGGACCATAAACAGCTCTCCAATTTCTAAAACTGACTCTAAAAATGGATAAATATTTGAAAATCCCTCTTTGACCTACAGTTAGCATAAAATAAGGAGTGCAAAGGGAGAAATCTTTACTTCTCTATGTTTTTTTTTCGCCTTTACCATGTTATTACTGTTGAAAGTATTCTGTGTATCAACGAGCAGTGGGTTTATCTTTGGGGGAACCAGAGCCATGTTAGTGGTACACTGGCATATTTCCAATAGCATTCTGGGATAAAATCCTCTGTAACGCATGAGTGTGCACCATTGAGCTACTGTCGATTCATTTCAATTGGTTTAAAATGCACTTTCAAAGCTACTTGTGCTGCATTCAAAATACATTTTTGAACTAAACCAAAACTGGGAAAACATTGACATTTTATGAATATTAAAAAGCTCTCTTTTGGTCAACATACAGTGCTGCTTGAAAGTTTGTGAACCCCTTGATCTGTTCCCTTTCAGTCAGTCACTTTCGATGTTATGTCAACGGACTGACTTATGGGGTCTTGTTTGGGAGCCCTATCACCTTCGCGTAGAAAAAAACGCGGCAGTGAGCATCGGCCCGAGAGGAAAGAGCCGATGAGCATTGGGCAAAAGAGCTGCGCGCCGGGTCATGCCTACCCACGAGCGGGTGTATAAAGCCTGCACCTTCGTCGCGTCTTTGCCAGTTTATCAGTGGTTCTGTTTCGGTCTTCAGCGGTTCCCCTGCGTGCCTCAGCAGACGGCATTCTGCTAAGCGATTTCCGTTGGTGGAAGGTAAGTATTTAGGCAGGGCTTTTTCCTTCCTAAAAAGCTCTACACCTAAAGACGGTGCATCTTTTTAAAGATGTCTTTCCGTCCGTGCATTTCCGGGTGTGGTCGTTTCCGGACCTCGTCTGATGGCCATGAGTGCTGTGTCGCATGCCTGGGCAAGAAATATGCTGAGGTAGCATTCACGGTGGGGTCATGCCCTCGTTGCGAGAGCATGCCCATCTCGACGCTGCATTCACGGCTCTCTCTTGTCTCGGGGTGGAGGGTGATGCAGACTGGTCCGGCTGACTTGGACTCAGAGTTGATGGCTGTGCTTGCCCAGGCAGCTGCGGCCATTGGACTGGAGTGAAATCCTCCACCCAGTCCAGAGCGCTCGCAGCTGGATGATTGGTTCCTGGGAGCCGCTCGGGAAGCGCATTCCCGCCCCAGTGCCTTTCTTCCCGGAGGTGCACGCCAAGGCACTTCAGCAGGTCCACGAGGGTAGTTCTGAGCCAGGGTTGATGCAGGAGCTAAAAGGTCATGGCGACAAAGGTCATGGCGCGGGCCCTTGTCCGGACGATGTCCACCTTGGTGGTCCACGAACGCCACCTGTGGCTAAGCCTTGTGGGAATGTGGGATACGGACAAGGACCATTTTCTTGATGCCCCCATCTCCCAAGGTGGCCTTTATAGTGGGCTTTGCCCACCAGTTCTCGGCAGTCCAGCAGCAGACGGAGGCCATCCGGCACATCCTCCCACGGCGTGATTCCACCTCTGTGCTGCATATAGACTTAAACAGACTGGATGTAGCTATACCACACAATGCAAGACTAAAACCTTGATTTCTTGAAAGTACACAAGACATAACACCATCATCTGAGATCGTATGACTCGTAGGACTATGGAAAATAGTCCTGTATTGTACACAGTCCTGCAACTGTGTACAATACATTTTAAAGCTGCAATCTGTAACTTCTGTGGGTTAAAAATAAACAAAATTCAGTTATTGAGCAAGTACATGACAGATCAGTGTTCAACACAATCTCTTTACCCCACCCCAAATTGCAACAGTAAGTTTATAATAATAGTAATTTATAATTTGAGCTGTCTAGTCTGATTTTGCAGGAAATTTCTGAAAGAAGATCCGGGTACTGCATCACATGTCCGGGTGCTGTAGATGGTGCAGAATTTGTAGCTTGTTCTTACTGCAGTTGTTTAGAATTTAAACTGGTCATCCACATTTAGAAAAATAAATCAATAATCTGCAATGGTGCCGCAGCCCCATCCCCGTCGAGCCAGCCACAGGAAGTCGATGCCTGCTCCTCAGGCCCCTTACAAGCCCTCCAAAAGGACAGCTAAGCGGCCCTGAGATGCGTCACCTGGAGGGAGGAGGGACTGCCTTTTTCAGTAGGTGGTGACAGCACCGTTCCTTCCCCCGGTGGAGGGCCAGGTGGAGAATCCTTTGTTTTCACTTGTTCTGCCACCAGGCAACCGCCTGGCGGTACCCCCATTTCCAATAAAGAGAAGTTTCCTTGCCCTCTGGGCCAAACTGGATGCTGCCCAACAGTGAAAGATGCGTTGCTTCCTCACTCCCGGGCTCATCCTATGCCAAGGCGGGTGTGGGTGCGTTTGCAGGCCGCGTTTCCTCCTCATGCACCCCCTGCCTCCCAGTCGGGGCTGGTTGCTCAGCCTCCTCTTCGGCTCAAGCCCGGCCCTGGCACCTCTTCGGGCACGTCTCTTGCCCCCCTGGTACCACTTGCACTTACCACTAGTGCTCCCCAGCCCGTCTCATTGGCTCCTGAGAATGATCAGACTCGGCTACATTTAGTTCTCCAGGCACCCCTCCAGGTTCAGCGGAGTCCAGTCCACTCCTATGGTGGCCAGCGGTCCTGTGAGCGGAGATTGCGGTCCTCGTGGCAAAGGATGCAATAGAGCCTGTCCCTCCAGCCAAGATGAAGTCTGGGTTATACAGCCCGTACTTCATTGTGCCCAAGAAAGGAGGTGGGCTGCGGTCAATCTTGAACCTGCGTGTCTTGAATCGGTCCCTGCACAAGCTACCCTTCAAGATGCTCACACAGAAGCACATTTTCTCATGCATTCGTGCCAACGATTGGTTCGCAGCGGTTGACCTGAAGGACGCGTTCTTCCACATCTCGATTCTGCCCCGACACAGGCTGTTCCTTCGGGGTTGGGTCGTGGCCCTTGCTCCACTATGGGAAGTGGGCGTTCGCATCCTCAACTAAATCGACGACTGGCTCATTCTGGCCCACTTTCGAGAGCAATTGTGCAAACACAGGGACCTGGTGCTCCGGCACCTCAGCCACCTGGGGCTTCAGGTCAACTGGGAAAAGAGCAAGCTCCCCCCAACACAGAGCATCTCTTTTCTTGGTATGGAGCTGGACTCGGTCACTGTGGTGGCACGCCTCTCCAATGAGCGCGCGCAGTCACTGCTGCGTTGCCTAAACAAGTTCAGCGCCAAGACAGTGGTCCCAGTGAAACTCTTTCAGAGGCTCTTGGGGCATATGGCATCTACGGCTGTGGTCACTCTGCTCGGCCTGATGCATATGAGCCAATGCTCTCTAACTGCAGATGTCGGGCCCAGGAGAGTGGCGACTTTATCCCCAGGTGGTCCAGCTGATCTGAAGTCGATTCGGGGAGGGGCACTATCTGGCACCCTGACCCTGAGTGACCTGTCCCCGGGTGTGGTGGATACTATCACTCAGGCGAGGGCTTCTTCCACCAGGCATGCATACGCCTTGAAGTGGAGCCTTTTCACGACTGGTGTTCTTCCTGTAGAGAAGACCCCTACAATTGCCCCGATCAGCTCAGTGCTTTCCTTGCTGCAGGAAGGGCTGGAACGGTGGTTGTCCCCTTTCACCCTGAGGGTGTCCGTGGCCATTATATTGGCCGTCACCTAGCAGTAGAAGGTAAGTATTTAGGAAATCATGAGCTGGTCATCAGGTTCCTGCTGGTCATCCCTCTCTCCCTCTTGGGATCTTTCAGTAGTCCTCTTGGGGCTACGATGAGCCCCTGTCGAGCCGCTGAGTCAGTCGAGCTGAATAGTCTGTTCCTCAAGACAGCGCTCTTGCCCATGCTTGCCTCTATCAAGAGGGTGAGGGATTTGCAGGCATTATCAGTCTGTGATTTGTGCCTAGAGTTTGGGCCTGTCTACTCTAACGTTCTTTTGAGACTCAAGCCTGGCTACGTGCCCAGGGATCCCACCATGCCTTCCAAGGATCAGGTGGTGAACCTGCAAGCGCTGCCCACGGAGGAGGCAGACCCAGCCCTTTCCTTGCTTTGTCCCGTTGCGCCTTGCGCATTTACGTGGACCGCACTCGGAGCTTCGGGCTCAGTCCCAAGGCATGCTGTGCCACCCCGGAGTGAGGGCTTACTCGACTAGGAGTGTCCTCCCATGTGTTGGGGCCCACAGGCTAGTGGGCAGGAGGACAGGCTTGGTGTCTTCGCATGCATTTCACCTCCCCCCTAGGTTAGGGGAACTTAGGCAGTTGTATGGAGACCTGTGCACGCCACGACCCCTCCGCATCCAGGCTCCGCACCCGACTGGGCTGCCTGCACGGAGCGCTGGAAAGGTCACGGAGGCAGGGGAACTGTTTAACAGAAGCACGCTTTGCCTGCCCGTACTGACATTCCTAGCCCGTAACATGGGTCGGCTTGCGGCGTTTTCCACAGGGACCCCATACGTCAGTCTGTTGACGTAACATTGAACGTAACTGACTGAAACGAAACGTCCTGGTTACATATGTAATGTCATGTCCCCCTGCTGCAAGCCTGATTCACCGCTGATTGACCGGGACACATCTCGGCTCCTCAGCAAAAACCTGAATGAATGTGAGCGGGGGCTGGCTTTATACATCCGCTTCCGGGTAGGCGTGACCCGGCATGCAGCTCCGTTACATATGTAACCAGGACGTTCTCTGAGCTGTTTTCTGTTGTTTTTTATTGTATTCATCACCTGTTTTCTATCAATTAAATGTCAGATGTGTTAATCAATTGCATGTTTGTTTAGAGGGAATTTTTTGAGAAGCCAAAAAAGTACATGAAAGATTGCGTTATTGTATGTGCAAAAGTAAGTGAAGCCCTAGCTGCATTGGTAAAGTCAAGTGGGTGACAGCCTATCAGTCTGAGGAAGGCTATAAGATCATCTCCAAGAGATTCCAACTCCATCCACTGTAAGACAAATCATCTACAAACGGAGGGCAATCAACATGACCACAACCCTGCCTAGAAATGGACGCCCATCAAAACTATCATCAAGAAGCACACATCACCTCTAGAGAGCTGCAGACCTCTCTGGCAGCATCTGGGGTAAATGTACATGCATCTACAATCAGACAAAATTAAGTAGAAATAACCATTTATGGGAGTGTTGCTAAAAAGAAGCCTCTGCTACCAAAAAAGAACAAAGCTGCATTCTTTGGACAGATGAGTCCAAAATAGAATTATTTGGTCATAATCAAAGCCGCCATGTTTGGAGAAAAGCTAACACTGAATTCCAGAAAAAGAACGATGTCTCGATGCTGTGTCTTAAAAGTTCACCAAAATTTGGTCATGATTTGCTCATCTTCATGCCTTTTGTTTTGTGGAACACAAAATGAGATGTTAGTAGTAAGCAAGCTTTTGATTTCCATACAGTAAACTGGATATAAGGATATATACTGCCAAGCCTCAAAAAGGTTTGTGTAACATGAAAGGAAAATCATACAGGATAGAGATAGGGGTGAGTAAACACATATATATAACAATATATGATATACATAATAAATAATTACAAAATGTTGATTTTGAAATGTGAACTGTTTTATTGTAAGGAGTTAACACTTACAGTTTTGCTTCTCATTTTTAAAGAAGGTATTTTCAAGCCATACTTTTATTATCCGTTCAAAATTCCGTCATTATCGTCTCATTTTCCAAGTTTGCTTGATGGCAACCATTGCTTGGGGCAAGACTGGACCTTTTGAAATTGTTCTCTTTATGTAGTTAGGACAGGAAAGTCAATTATTTAGGGATTTGATGTGAATAATGAAATAAAATTTTTATGGTGTTTCATGACAGTTGAGTTGAAGAGATGGCTGATTGTCACACACATCTGAAGTTCAGAGAAGGTCAACAACATTTTTACAGACTTACTCAAGTGATTAACAGACAGTTTGATTGAAAAAGTAGCTACTGTCATCCTGTTCTCTAACAAATTTACATGAATTTGTTCAACGACAACAAGTGACAGAAAAGAAAATATTGTGAAATTACAGATGTGCTGGCAAGTGTAAACCTGCATACAGTGTGTGCTACAGAAATCAATGAAGTCAGTAATGTGTCATGCCATGTTCTTCTACACAGTGGGTGAATCTTATTCCTTTAATTCTTTATTAAAGTAACAGTAACCCTGGAAATAAAAATCCTGTCACCATTTACTCACCCTCATGCTGTTTTAAATCTATAGAACTTTCTGTCTTTAATCTAAAGGTAAACTGTTTTAATCCGGGCCCATTTTTTCTGAAAGCAAATGAGTACTCATAAAAGACCTACCTATTGTACAATCAATACTCTTCTAGGTATTTTTGGAGAAGTAGCAATGTCCAGTTCACAAATAAAGGATTTCAAGAAGTCCAACTCACTGATTTTATAATCTTGTCACACTCTTGTTCCTGCGGAAGATTAATGGTATAACATCTTGGTATGTACCTCACAAAAAGCTATTGTTTAACATCAGAAGAAGTCTTAATACTTTTATGATGGTGGGATGGTGGGAGTAAATTAACTACTATTCCTTTAAAAGAAAGGTAAACGATTGCTACGGTAAGATTATCTATTGCTTTTATAATCATATTTGCACATACAAATAAACATGTCACTTTATATCAGTCAAAAATAAAACTTTCATTACAAGACTTGATTATGTTTCTTTTTTAGTTCTCAGCAGCTTTTAACCAATCAGGGCTGCATTCTTTAAAGCACCATAAGCCTAAGTTGATTGTAGAGACCATTGGTGCCAATCAGTGCAACAATATACTTACAATATACTTGCTTATTATACTTTTGAGAAATGCAGCACTGGTTTGTATTATCTAAATATAGAAGGATTGTGTTTAGGTGTCTCTGTTTCTACAAAATACGAATGTGAATTTAATGATGAAATATTTGATTCATTGGGCATTTGAAAAGTGAGTTTCATGTTTGAAACTAGCATAATGGGCAGGCAAAACAAAACTTTTCTTCAAATCATGCATGTTTTGTTAGTAATGAGAACTGTACTGTCAATTATCAGGAAAATATATAAGACCTGACTGGATTAAACAGCTCACTGCCTTACGTGCAACCGACAGTTTTGTTCACTTAGAACCTGAACCTGCAGAACCCTGAAAACCTCAATTTTCAAGTCCATCTCACAGCACTGTAAAAAATTAATAATAAAAGAGCTGTTTAATCCATGTACTACTCTGTGAAGAAATGACTTGTCTAGAATGAGAAGTACCTCACTGTTAAGTCATATACCATGTATTACAATTGTCAGGTCAGGCCTTTGGGTCAAGATCAGTTAAAAATACTGCACACTGATGACACACAATAGGAGACGTTAACCCCAATAAGAGAAGTAGTTCACCCAAAAAGAAAAATTCTTTCTAAGAATTAACTTCAAAGAATATTCAGTTTAGCTTGAAGATTTGTGGCTTTTAGCTTATGTCTGTGAGCTCTAAGGCCATCATACCGTGCATACTGTTAAAACCTTAGGAAAGGAACTCAATTTATATTAGATTTGCAATTTTTCCCTTCTGAAAAAATGGGTCAAAATATTGATGGGTTTTGCATGCATAGGTGCATAAAATCTTTTGTCCAATGAAATGCTTTTTAGAATAAGCACCTTCTCTGCTTCTACCACCAGCATTTGACTAGTAAAACAACCCATGGTTCATTGATGTTAATAAACCAATGTTCACACTAACCATCAATTATTGCCTATTCAAAAAAAAAAAAAACAGAAATAAGCCCTATATGTAATGTGTTCACATGGCTGAAGCCAGGGGCAATCCTCTCCTGATAGATGCCATAACTACACCAACTTGTTCAACAAAAAGCATCTTTCTCCATTGACAGCTAATGTTTTCTGATAAATCAATATATATGCAAGCATATATTGTGAATATTTTAGGACCTCTTTAAAGCATGAATTATACTTGTTTTTCTTTGTCTGTTGCAAGGAGTAAGGCAGCGAAAAGTACATTTTTGTTACAACCTAAAATTGTTAGCTGAGCTGAAGCAACCAAACATTTCACCACACCCGGCTAGTTTTAAATGTTCTCTGTTCTGAGTAAGTTCTTTTATAATAAAAAAAACAAAAATAGTAACAAAAATGACTTGGTAAGGTTTATGACACCGTTATTTTATATCTGAAGTGTGTATTATCTTGAACCGACTGGTCCTGCATCCCTGCGATGACGGAAGCAGCTATTGTTCTCTCTGTACACATAAATTTCACCCACAGCGTTGCAGGTCTGGATAGAAGACGTAAGTACTTTAATGCATTTTGGTCTCTTAGATGTCCACGCTGAATGCGCATAAATAAAAGCTTCTGTTTGATAGCATAAGCTGTGCACAGCCATGACAGTTGCGTGAATTCAGGCTTTGGAAGATAAGAAAGTTTGAAAGGAACTTTTAATTTTTGCTAATGAAATGTGAAGTAGTGAGCGCAGCTAAAAAGCTTCAGTGCGTTTCCACAGTCATTGTAGGGGTCCTGCTTGTGTCTATAAGAATCTTAACATTCTCTGTTGGCAAGACTTCCTTTTTTTGCTCATTGCAGTCGATACTTGCACATCTTCAAAGCATTCTCACCCACACTCAGATTATCTGTGTGTGAAAATGCCTTTAGTCAAAATGTACTTAGCAATGATAACAATAGCAAACTTTTCTTTTACTTCAAAGTAGTTTGAGATTTTTTTATGTATGTTTTTTATGTTTCTTTTATGGCTCCTCAATAGTTATGTAGATGCTTATAATATCCATTATCGGTTTAAATGCTGATTATTTAGAATGTAGGAATCAGATTAATTAATTAAATCAAATTTTCAATGGTGCTCATGTTTATGTAGAAACCTTGTAGATTTAATGAAACCAAGTAATTATGCAACTGATATAGAATGTCATGATCGACTATGACTAAATTATATATTGAGTATTCTAGATTGTGTTGGTGATGAAAATTTAAGCAATGTCATAAAACAAAAAAAAATAATGTTTTTAATTTCACTGCGTTTTGTAAAGACTGCATTTATTAGATTAATTTCATTGTCATTTATTTCAAATTCAAAATTCAAATTTTATTTGTCATATGCAAGATCATACACAGTACAACATGCAATGAAATGCTTTGCACGACCGTCTTACAGAAACAAAAGTAGAAAAATTTTAAGTCTAAAAAATTAAAGATTTAAAGTAGAATAAGTAAAATAAGATAAAAAGGTAAAAAATAAGGACATACATGTAAGCATTTAAGATTAAGTGCTTAATCTTAAATGCACTTAATCAATGCTTAAATGCAAAAATCAAGTCATATTTTCGCATGACTTGAAAACACAAGAACCTTGAAATGAATTACGATCTATTTAATAATGCTTTACAGACAGAGTTCAATGTTATCATAAAATTCTGTCTACTAAAAGACTTAATTGTGGTCCATTTTTGGTTCTGTGGTTGTTATGGTGATATCCCACAATCCCTTGCAGGTGGTTCGATAATTGGGGTAAGAATAGGGACAGAGTTAATACAATTTTCACCATTGTAGTCATTGTTTACACTTACAAAAATTAACCATGGTTTTATAATATTAAGAATGTAGTAACCATGTTTTATTGGTGCATTGATTACTATTTATATAAGCATAGTTTTACTACAGATACCATGGTTTAACTATGGTTGCCGTAGCAAACCATGGTTAATTTGTGGTTAGCATGGTTTAACTATAGTAACCATGGTTTCCTTTTGGGGGAAATCAACGCTGCATCATAGCTTTGGCACAATGGTCTGGACCTGTGTGAAATCATGTCTGTTTATGGGCATTTTCAGGTCTTGACATAGTGTTGCACTCCACATTACCTTTAAAATATGGCTGCAAATTATTTAAATATGGTGAAAAATTTAAGTGCTTCCACCCTGCCTATGTTATATCAAAGCAGGTCACACGTATATGTATTTAGTTTGGGAGCGGAAAACGCTAGGTTAGATTTGTCAAGACCAAGTTCGTCTACTCTACCAACCTGAGTCTGGTTCTCCGATCTAATGTCTCTCCTGGATTGGAGTTCCTTTGAAGCTTCCAGTCTGGAGAGACCTCCTATCTCAGGTTTGCGGGTCAATCTTTCACTCAGGAGTTACACAGTCTCAGGCAGGAAATTTGGAAACTGTGGGTATGGCCACAGGGGCAACAGAAAAGTTTCTGACTCTATTATTTGTACTGACATCGCTCAAGAGGGTAGGGGATCTACTGGCTCTTTCTGTAGACCTGACCTGGACTTTGCCCCTGGCTTTGTTAAAGCCATTTTGCACTTTAGACCAGACTATATTTTTTAGGTGCCATCTACCACCAGTCAACCAGTAGGGCTTTAAGCCTTCTGTCCTCCGCCACATGAGTCGCTTGAGCAGGAAAGGCTTCACTTGTTGTGTCCTGTTAGAGGTTTGAGGATCTATGGCCACCACTCAAGCTAGTGGCTTTTGACTTTTCAGCTCTTTGTGTGGTCAATGTTTTAGTGGTCACAACCAAGGTAATGGTGCCACCAAACAGTGATTATCTCACTGGATTACAGATGCTGTTGCTCTGGTTTATAAGGCCTGAAACCTAGCATCATCTCTGGGTATTAGGGCCAACTCTACTAGGAGTGTAGCATCATCCAAGGCATTGTTTAGGGGTGCACCTCTAAATGATGTTTGTGCTGTGGTAGGCTGGTCCCCTCTACACACATTATATTTCCCATTAGATTAGACATCTTAGACCTGAATTCAATCCCAAGCGCTCAGGTCCTCCTGGAGTGACAGTCTTCCTCTGCTCTTCTCTGTGCCAATGTTTCACAGCATCTGGGGCAGGACTGATGCTTTGAAAGCCTGTTTGAAACCTGTTTCTTTAGGCTATCACCATACTAAAAAAACAACTGTTGAGTCATTCAATTAATTGATTCTCTAATGTGATTTAGTAATTCACTTAACGGAAGCCTCCACATGGTAATCTACCTACATTAAAAAAGGTTTTGGTAGGTAAATTTGAGATGTTTGAAATATGTTTGCTTATTTTGTAAAATTACAAACTCTCTGCCGTTGTGCCTTTTGTTTTGTCGGAGTGACTGTAGGTTGCAAAGGTTTTATAACAGGACACCAGTGCCACCATGTGTCTCATACCTCCTTTGTTCTGTCATAAAGATGCGTAAGGGCAGGCCAGCCACAGGAAGTACAACTATATGACTCCATTAGAATTCAGGCGATAATCTATCATGCAAAAATGGCATTTTCAAGCTGCACATTATAACGTCAATACTTCTCTGTTGGATAAAATCATTTATCTTGTTAGAGTTGATGTGTTTTGTGTCTTGGTTATTAAGATTGTGAGTTGCCACAGAAATCTGAGAGTTCAAAGTGAATCCTTCCACTGATTAAACTTTCATGTTTTTATTAAACTCACATTTGAAATCAAAACAAGTTTAGTTTCTTAAATTTTAATTATTCCAATCAAATTGCTATTGAAGTGAACTGATTACTGGAGTTTTCCCATCACTGTTTCATAGTATTACAAATCATTCATTATTTAAGGAGAAGCTAAATTATGGAAACCAAAATTAAAGATTGAAATAGTGGTCCAAGAATATTTGTGTGTATAAATGTTTGAATGCTATTGCATTGGAACCAAAAGCCATTTAAGAAAGTGCAACATTTTAAGCAACACAAAGTTACTTAAAGTCACATACAAAAAGTTTTAGAGTTTTAGATTAAATGCTAAAGTATTAGATACACTGTTAATAGGAAAACAGTTTTATGTTAAACATTAGACCTGGTTCACATATACAGTAACATGCTTGTCTTGTGCTTGAATGTGACTTCTAGGTTACTGCTTTGAGTATTTGTTTTATTAAACTGCCATAAATGGCAGTGGAGCACTGAAAACTATTACAAACTTTATAAACATTGAAATCCAATTTACATTCACGCCCAAATGGTAATAAATTTACACAGAACAGAAACCAAACCCCAAAGCATAATGTAAACTGCTATGTAACTTGCAAAAAGCATGACACTTATTTAAACAAAATCTAATTTACTTTAATTCTTTGTTGCTTTTTAAACTTTTGGTGGAATACAGCAATAGTTAATGTTATGTACTACACCTGTGACTTGAAGTTTTTACTCTTTGAGGGTAAAAACTGGCTCAGCAAAGTGAAGTTGTAAAGAAAAGGTCCAGTGTCATTTGTTTGTGGGCTTTGATATTGTCAATGCAATAAAACTGATAAATTATTAAGATCACTCAAGTGATCCTCATACTTTCTGGGCCTGCTGTAAATCAAACGTATTTATTTCAAAATACAACAAAAAGTGGTTGTGTATGGAGAACTGCCAGGTAATCCAAACAGCAAGTCATGCATTGCCATCAATTAGAAAATGCTGGTCCATACTTGGCAGCAAAGAAGCTCAAGCTAGGTGTTCCATATACATGAAATGATTTGTGAAGTACAGAGTGCAACTGGCCCAGAAGCTGAAGAAAAGTGCTGATGCGTTTCAAATGAGCTGGCAGCTTTTGTAATCGCATTCATATTTTACTATCTGTGTGTGTGTTTGTGCTTGTTTGCGATGTAAACACAGACACAGGATGGTGGTTTCAACCTATTTTATTAATACAAAAGCAGAAAAAAAAAGGTGAGGATGTGAGAAGAGCTCAAGAGGAGTTTTGTCTAGAGTGCTGATGGGCTTGTGGCCACCGCTGGAGGTCCTGCACTCTCAGGCCATCCATCCACCCAGAACAGCCTCCAGTTTCCAGTGGCTAATTGAAAGAACAGCTTTTAAAAACAGAGATTTAATAAACTAACATCAAAGCTTTTTCCCCAGGCACCTCCGGGGAGAGGGAGCCAAATTCATACACATCTTAGGCAACTCAGATGATAAGCTGTTTCACACTTTATCTTGTGGTGCTAAATATAGCTTGCTCCACCCCTTTATTGCATACATTTACCTCTGCTATTTTTTTATTTATTTCCTTTTTGTTATAGATGGTAGCTTATTTAATGACATGACATTGCTTTCTGGGTAAAAAATGCTAGTATATAAATACTATTAGTACTATTAAATACTATAAATACTATTAGCTAGTATATAAATACTAGTTATCGCACCACAGTTTAATTACAGTAGGGCTACTATGGTGATTAGGAGGGAAGATCTGGACTGTTACTTCTTACGGTGTGGGAGTGGGGGACTCCATGCGACGAGGTGGGATGGAAGATTTGGTGGAATAGTTTTTTTCTGCAATGTATTACAAAAATGGGCAATATGGGAGTGGGTTGTTTCTACTATTCAAAAATGTTCATGTGTTACGGAGGAGGCTCCCACTCTGCCTCCTCCGCACCACCAGAGGGAACCCTCTCCAGAGTACTAATATCTATATGGACTACAATTCCCACGGGCCCCGTATCTGGGGCTGATTACCTCCCAGTACACCTGTCTTCAATCAAGCAGCCTATTTAAACCCTGGACTCATGTTACTCAGTGCGATGTCTTGTTTTGCCCCAGCTAACATTTCAGAGCGTTTTTCCCTTGTTGTTTACCTGATTTCTATTTGGATTGTTTCTGTTTTTTCTGATTGTTCGCTGCCTGCCCTTTTAGACTCTGCCTTGGATTATGTTTTTGGATTGTTTGCTGTCTGCCCCTGAACATTGACTGTTTAACGTTTATGTGTAACAGAAGAAACTCTGGTTCTGTCTCCTCTGTGCCAGCAGAGGGATCCTTCACCCGAGTACTGATTTAACCTTCACGACTACAATTCCCATTATGCACCCTTCCCAGAAATAATCATTACCGTGGATCACCTGTGGACAATTAACCAAACTCTATATAACCCGATCTATACAAATCTTCAGTGCAAAGTCTTGTTTTGCATTGCATACATTTCTGAACCTTTATTCCTGCTGGATTTTCTTTGTTTGATTCGGACTGTCTATCGTTTACTGCCTGTTTGCTGCCTGCCTCTTGACCTTGGATTACTCTCTCTCTCGTTTATGATTGTATGCCACCTGTCTTGACCCTTGCCTGGGTATTGTTGTTGTTTTTGCCTTGCCTACATTACTATTGTTTACCTGTTGTCGACTGCTGCCTGTTTGACCACATTTTCAATTAAACGCTGATCCATTTTTCCATTATGATTGTCTGCCCCGACCATTGCCTGTATTATCGTTTTTGAGCTTGTCTATTACCTATTGCACTGTTTGCCGGTATTTTGACCCTTTGCCTGTTTTTGACCATTCCTGATAAAGACGCTGCAGATGGATCCTCACTGGATCCTTGAGTCTCTGTTACATCATGTTCCCATCATACATGTCTTATATTGGATATCCAATTTAATATCTTATCATTTTGAAAGGTTTTGTTTTCTGTTATGACACTGAGGTTTAAGTGAACACATGAGTGAATTTCAATAGGGATAAGCGTTATAGACATTGAATAGAGGATGGGGTAAAATGTAAATAATTACACTATTATTAAGTGCTATGCGTCACATTCCACATTACGATGTTTCAAACAAATGCTTTCTCTAGAACATTTTTTGGAAACTCAAACATTCCGTGCTTTAAAAAATTGCAAACAATGACAATATATCAGTATTTAAGAAGACAGATTCTATTCTATGGCATCCTGTTCGTTTTCTTTCTGAAACTGTGTAAATAATCAAGTTATAAATAGTAACAGTTGAGTGCCCAAGACAACAACACCAATCTGCCTTTGTTGGCGGTTTTATTTTGTTTATATTCTGCCCAAGTTGTCTTTTTCCAGTTTTACATGCCGTGATTCATACAGTAGTAATGAATAAACACTTTGGCTCATTTGGGTCTTTTACTGAGGTGAACTATAAAACTGATATATACAGTACTAATACATCCTGCTCTGCAGAAAGCTCTCAGAAGAATAGTATACAGGCTCTGTAGATGATGTGAAAGGTCTTCTCTCCTACATGAATTCACCTTGTTTTGGCTTTAATGGATCTGAGAGCCACTGACCTACTGTGTTTGTTTGATCTGAAAGAGAACTAGAACCAGCATCGACTATTCAGGTGAACCCCATCAATATTTTTTTACTGTATTCTCCCCGCTGGCTTTATGCTGTTTCCCTGCAATGGATTGTGAGGCAGAAGACATGATGGACATAAGATCTAAGAAAGGCCTCCAGAACACTCCCAGAGAACAGGGATTGAGCCATTACAGATCACTCACGCGACCACATCAGTTTCATTAGCAAAAGTTGTATAGCTATATACAGTAATACACTCACAATGGAGAGTAGAATGAATGTGAAGATTGAAAAAAATTAAAGATTATGTAAACTGCAAATTTCTCTAAATCGCTCATTTGAAGTGACACGGATGACTTTGTGGTTAGGCTTTTAATAGGGGTGTGACGAGACGCTTCTCCCACGAGACGAGACACGAGACTGGGTTCACGAGAAGAGACGAGAAGAGACTTTTAGACATTTTTTTTTAAGAAATCCTCAATGATTAAATATACAGCAAAAATAGCCTTTTATTTAACTGAAAAACACAAAATGCAAAAAATGCATGTCCATTTTGAAATTAACTTTATGAAATAAAACTTCTATTTTGATGAATGATATGCAGTAATAACATGTAAACACTGCAAAATATTTTGCCACAAACTGACAGGCAAGTAATTGCACAATAAAATTAAATAGTATAAATAAAAATAAATAATAAACAACACAAATAGGGTTCCAGTACCCTATAAAATTTAGTACTGTAAACAAATCTTATAGGGAAAAAAAATCAAGTCAATGATACCTGGTTTTGCTGCAACTGTTCCACCCTTTTCTGTATCCTCTAAAAGACTGCCTCACGCTGGTTGCGGTCTAGCTGTGGTAGAGACTGGAATCTTGGGTCCAGCGCAGTGCTCTCCAACAGGTAGTTGTATACATCCCCGCTGTATCTGACTGAATATTGCTGAGAATTGCTCTCTTTGTGTCGGCCACAGTGGGGGAATCACTGTCATTTGATGCCATGTTTTGTTCTATCATGTTATTTAGTGGCACGATGACAGACACTGTTGGCCTCTTCTCTTCACACAAGACAGTGGTAGCTGTCCTTAAAGGATTCAGCAGCTTCACAAGGTCTTCGCCATTGACAATGTCGCAGGTATCCAGTGTGTCAATGTTTCGGGCATTTTGTCTTATTTCTGGGCTGGTGACTCTGCTGCTATATCAGCTTGCTGCTCCAGGTAACGAACCAGCATATCCAATGATAAATTCCATCGCGTGGTGACATCCATTATTAATTTGTGTGGTGGCAGTTGTAGCAGCTTCTGCTTAGACGTCAGTACCGCGGCAGCTGTCGAACTCTGGTGAAAAAAAAGCAGTTACACTTCTCACCCGCCCAACAAACGAGCGACACGCGCAATACAGAGGCCAGCCTGTGTAGCGAGATTTATTGTGTGTGCGAAGCATTTAATGTGTGGCTCAAATCCTGCCTCGCGCACAGCCACATCCATATTACGCGCATTGTCTGTGACAATAGCGATGCAATGGTTTGGCTTTTTAAGACCCCACTCTGTGACAGCTTCTTGTAAAACTTCAACGACGTTTGCCCCTGTGTGCGATTCAAAAAGTGGGTGCGTCTGCAGTACAAAATGTACCAGTTCCCAATTACTGATGATAATGTGGGCTGTAATTGTGATATAGCTCTGCGTACACCTAGAAGTCATCAGTAGTTATGGCGATGGTTTCTGCCTCTTTCAGAGCCTGTACAACGTTTACCTTGCACTACTTGTAGAGGGTCGGGACCACCGTGCGAGTAAAATGTGCGCGTGACGGGATGGCGTACTTTGGTTCCAGTGTGTGAATGAGTCGCCGAAATTCCAAATTTTCCACCACAGAAAATGGTCTCAGCTTTCCTGTAGCTCAGTGGTTAGAGCATGGTTAACAACGCCAAGGTCGTGGGTTCGATCCCAGGGATTGCTCATACTTCGAAACAATGTATTGTGTAATGCAATGTAAGTCGCTTTGGATAAAAGCGTCTGCCAAATGCATAAATGTAAATGTCTAGTATTGGCTGCAGTGAAAACGCAGATGTCTCTTGTTATTGCCATGGCTCTTGCATTGGATGTTGGAAGTTTAGCTGCAAAGGCATTTGATTGTTTTTGATTGATTATGATTGTTTGCCCTTTCATGCAAACTGAATTGCTTTCCGTTTTCTTCACAAGCGCAGCTTTTAGTAACAAGCTGTGTTTGTTTTCTAAATGCTTTTGCATAGTGCTTGGGTTAGCAGAGGTGTACGGTATTAATTTCTTAGAGTGTTTGCAAATTGTCTTTGTCTTGTCTGTCGTATTTCGCCGTTTCTTATTTCCACGAGGAATCCAAAATGTTGCCACACCAACAATTTAAATGTTGCGGGCGCATCCACTATCCTTACTTCTCCCTCACACTTCATCGTGCCAATAACGCAAGGATATCATCACGTTCTCGCGAGACCAGTCGTACCACGAGATCTCGTCACACTCCTAGCTTTTAATTAACTGATTATGTTTTTCTTTAAATGGCATTTGCTCTATGTTAACCCTTTTCAGTATTCTCGTTAAAGTTATTAGGTTTACAGACATTATAAGGTCATTATAAGGATACTTGACATAACTTTACACAGACAGGATCGAAAAGTGAGTCAATGTAAAGTTTAAGTCCAAAAACATGCTCTAGAACAGTGAAACTTAACCATTTTTTAATTAAAGCCATTTTAATGCTTTTTAAAAATAATTTTAAGTCATCTTAAGGCCCCTTTAGAAGTTTTTTGATGCCCCCAAATGGCCCTTTGGTTAAGAAGGACTGATCTAGAACAGTGGTTTTCAAACCTATTCAGAAGCATCCTCCAACACAGAAATGCAAAGCCTGAATGTAGTGTCCAAAAAGGGAGACAATCAAAATGTAAATTGATGAGGTATGCTCCACAACACAGCTGGGAATATCTGTGCTAGAATATACCTCGAATGTATGCATGTTATTTTTTCCATGTGCCAGATAAGAATCTCCTTTATGCATTTTGATGTATTTTTCAATTATACTGTGGTGCAAACATTAACTAAATGAAACCTCTGCCAGTATCTGCACCTTTAGATACTAAGATGCTGTCATTTCATCCATGGATTTCTCTAAATACATTTCCTGTGTATGCAGCTGCAATTGAGGCCTTTACCTCCACTTATTAAAATGTCTATGCAGGATCTGTGCCAAACACACAGACCAGCGCTTGTTTCAGGTGACAATGTGGCTCGGAACAAATCCAATGCAAGGTTAACTTTTGGATCTCATTTATTTTCATATTGGATGTGAATTTAAGCTGTTGTTTTCACTTGATACTCAAATTATTTAAAATTTAATTGGATTATTTTTCATAATACTGCTCTTCAAAAGGATCATATCATACATTTTATATTTAGTTTTATTACCCTGAGGTCCATTTATTGATTTAGTCAAGACTAAAATAGTTGCAATTAATTTTTTTACAATCATTTACAACCCTCCCACACCCTTAGAGTTTTATTTTGCTGCTGTCCCTTTAACACATCTATATAAATGTTCACATGTAAAATGAGCCTCAGCCCTTTGATTCCAGCAGTTTTTTACTGCCTCATCCTTCACTAACAGCTTCTTTGTAAAATTTGCATTACACTGTGGCAGATTGACAAAACTACCAGCACTAAAATTTGCACTAAAAAAAACTAAGAAGCGGGCTAGTTAGCTTAACTAAATAATACTGTTAGTACTACTACTGCTACTACCGATTATTACAAGATGCTGCGGTTTATTACTATGAATGGGCGAAAGTGCAACACTCAATATGTCCACGCTAGTGAATAATGCCCTGCCTTCTAGTAGAAAGGGCCTATTATCATTTGCTAAACAGTAACATTCTCTGGGGGAGGGGCTCTTTACAAAGAGTTGCAAGGTACTTGACACCTTTGCATACACAGTAGCTGTTACGGAAGCAGACCAAACAAGAGAGGTAAGTGTAAACATAACCAGGTTTATTTCAGCAGAGCAGTAAGCAGATGGTGGCGTGCAGAACCGGGTGAGTATTACAGTCCAGATATGTTTGTTGCGCTGTAGTAATGATCACTGGATACAGATCTTTATCTTTCCCAGGAGTGATGAGAGGTGGACTTGAAACAGACAGGCTTACGGCTGACCCACCGCTGACTCGAACAGAGACTTGGCTTTAAACACTGACAGGAACAGACTTGACTTTAGACGTAGACTGGAACAGAGACTTGACATTAAACTGTAACAGAGCGAGAAGGCAGGTAAGTAACAAGAGACAGACAATGAGGTAAGTACTTTCTTGAGTTTGTCGTGCACTCGACTGAGCAGCACAATGAGTCCGCTTCGTGCAAACGAGCCCGGACAGTGACTAG
>JAZGTJ010008047.1:1973-21694 GCA_036877575.1 Botia almorhae | reverse complement strand
AGATCCTGGAGCTGGTGGTTCCTCTGATGGATCATCCCAGCGAGAGCTTCCTCACCACCATAGAAGAAGATCTGATGAAGCTCATTTTAAAATACGGCATGACTGTAAGTGACACTCCTGGACTGTACCAGCGCCGGTGTTTAATATCATTGCTCATTTCATTAGTTATGTATAGTAACTAGTTTTATGAAGTAGAAATTAACAAAGAAAATATATGAATTCTATGTCAATTGAACAATATTCTCTCTCTCTCTCTCTCTCTCTCTCTCTCTCTCTCTCTCTCTCTCTCTCTCTCTCTGTAGGTTGTCCAGCACTGTGTGAGTTGTCTGGGTGCAGTGGTGAATAAAGTGACTCATAACTATAAGTTCGTGTGGGCCTGTTTTAACCGCTATTATGGAGCTCTGACGAAGCTGAAGCTTCAGCATCAGGAGGGGACGAACAGCATGGCTCTGACTGCCACTAAAGCAGCTCTGCTCAGATCTCTCTTCACTGCAGGAGCTCTCTGCAGACACTTCGACTTCGACCAGGAGGAGTTCAAGGGCACGACTAAGGTCAGAGGCAAGAACATTTACATCAGCTTAGTCACTCATGATTTTACTGCACTGTTAATGATCTTATATCAAGTCATCTATAACAGAAAACATCAAGTTAAATGAACATGTGAATCAAATGTGATTGTTCTGAACAGAGTCAAATGTGATTGTTCTGATTGTGATTGTTCTGAACAGAGTCAAATGTGATTGTTCTGATTGTGATTGTTCTGAACAGAATCAAATGTGATTGTTCTGATTGTGATTGTTCTGAACAAAATCAAATGTGATTGTTCTGATTGTGATTGTTCCGGACAGAATCAAATGTGATTGTTCTGATTGTGATTGTTCTGAACAGAATCAAATGTGATTGTTCTGATTGTGATTGTTCCGAACAGAATCAAATGTGATTGTTCTGATTGTGATTGTTCCGAACAGAATCAAATGTGATTGTTCTGATTGTGATTGTTCTGAACAGAATCAAATGTGATTGTTCTGATTGTGATTGTTCTGAACAGGTTGTTATAAAGGAGAAGGTTCTGGAGTTATTGCTGTACTTCACTAATCATGAGGATGAGGAGGTCTGCTGTAAAGCCATCATTGGTTTGGGTAAGATGACACTTCAAACACAATACTGGCTGTTGATCATTTTGTCAGATTAAAAATTAGTTTCTAAAAGACAAGGTGACACGACATTGGCTTCATAACAGACCATATTTCCAGATGTCCCTTTATATTTCACCATCGTTTGATTGGATGGTGAAATATGAAATCTGTTGTTATTGGTTAATATATTTCCCCGCCCAAACTTGGCCAACTTTTTTCAGAATGTTGTTTTAAGAGTGTAAGTTTGTAACATTTTAATTGGGCAAACTCAACATGCAGCACCATAGTTGATGAATCATGCACGAAGTACATTCTGAAAAAAGTCAGTACCATCCTGATTTTTATTCGACATAAGTGCGCTTTTTTAGTGAGGCTCATTTAATGATGTATTCTCACCTCGTTCTGTGCTGCAGGTTTTCTGTTCATCATGCATCCGAGTCAGATGTTTGTTCCAGAAGTGAAGTCTTTGTACAACGGGCTGCTGTCTAATAAGAGATGCTCCATCACACTGAAGATTCAGGTGTTGAAGAACCTGCAGATGTACCTGCAGGAGGAAGATTCTCGCATGCAGGAGGCCGACAGAGAGTGTGAGTGACCAGAGATCTCCAGTGAGGTCCACAGAGCTGCAGAGTTTATCTCCAACACCTGAAGCAGCTGATCAAGATCTTCTGGACTGACAGAAACATCCAGACAGGTGTGCTGGAGGAGGCTGGAGCTGAACTCTGCAGATCTGTGGACCTCCAGGAACATGGGTTGGAGACCTCTGCTCTGTGAATGTTGGAGGTTTTGTTCTGGTTTCTAATGAGGGGCCCAGTGAGGTTCTACTCTATATTTCTACTTGGTTGTTAGCAGCTCCAGGCTCTTACTCAGGTTGTGTTTGTTTCTCCAGGGCAGAAGATGTCTAAGAAGGAGGACCTGAAGGAGATGGGTGACATCTCCTCTGGGATGAGCAGCTCCATCATGCAGCTGTATCTGAAGCAGGTGTTGGAGTCTTTCTTCCACACGCAGTCCAGCGTGCGTCACTTTGCCCTCAATGTCATCGCTCTGACCCTCAGCCAGGGGCTCATACACCCCGTACAGGTACAGACACACTCCACACGCACCATCAGATCATTGACTTCTGTTTTTCAAACAGTAACAGAACGAGCAGACTTCACTGTTTGAAAGTCATTCCAAGTAAAATAAAAAATAAGGGGCGTGGCTTGTATCTTGTATCTACTGGGTTTTGATTGGATGTTGAAAAGTAGACGATTCAACGTTCACAGCAGACTTGACTTTTGGAAAGTCTCATAGGAACTTCTTGTCTTTATGTTTTCTTAATCTAATCACAGTGTGTGCCATATCTGATCGCCATGGGGACGGATCCAGAACCCACCATGAGGAACAAGGCTGACCAGCAGCTGGTGGAGATCGATAAGAAATATACTGGATTTATTCATGTGAGCATCAATACACACTCGTGTCATATTCAATACTGCACAGTTTAGTCCATGGATTGAGTCATTCCAGTGCAGCTTTCTGATTGGTCCATGGACTGAGTCATTCCAGTGCAGTCTTCTGATTGGTCCATGGACTGAGTCATTCCAGTGCAGCTTTCTGATTGGTCCATGGACTGAGTCATTCCAGTGCAGCTTTCTGATTGGTCCATGGACTGAGTCATTCCAGTGCAGCTTTCTGATTGGTCCATGGACTGAGTCTTTCCAGTGCAGCTTTCTGATTGGTCCATGGACTGAGTCATTCCAGTGCAGCTTTCTGATTGGTCCATGGACTGAGTCATTCCAGTGCAGCTTTCTGCCTGTAATGTGTCGGACCAATCAGAAGTGTGAAAAATGTTTAATATCAAGAAGTGATGCAACTCATCTTTCAAATTAAATATGATGAGCTTTTATGCCCCACATTTTTTATTGGGGGGCATTTTTGCCATTGCCTTTTTTTTGCCATGAGCCGACCCCACCTCTGGCCCTGGAGACTGTACCAGCCTGTGCTGTTTCTTGAGTCAATGGAATGTTGCAGACCAGTTTTCCATTAGGTTTATCCCGTTTGTTGCTGCACATGTATTGGTTTAAAGATTCACACAAGCTGAAATGTGACACTGTTTAGTTAGAGTGTATTACAGATGACACAGCTGTCTCATGTTGATGATGTCACTAATGTGTTCTGAACAGATGAAGGCTGTGGCCGGGATGAAGATGTCGTTTCAGGTGCAGCAGGCTGTCTTGGGCTCGGCCGGATCTGTGATCCGTGGCTTCCGTCAGGATGAGTCCAGTTCTGCTCTGTGTTCACACCTGTACAGCAGCATTCGGTCAAACAGACAGCACAGACGAGCGTTCCTCATCTCACTCCTCAATCTTTTCGATGACAGCTCGGTCTGTCTCTCTCTCTCATTCTCATCAATGATGTTGAGATGTTCTCTCTCTCTTTCATTCCCATGAGTGATGTTATGTCTCTCTCTCTGAGCAGAAGATGGAGGTGAACATGCTGTTGTTCATGGCTGATAATTTGGCCTACTTCCCGTATCAGACTCAGGAGGAGCCTCTGTTTATCATGCATCACATTGACATCACACTGTCTGTGTCAGGCAGCAACCTGTTACAGACGTTTAAAGAGGTAAACACAACCTGTACACAATCCATCAGTCCACACACACACACACACACACACACACACAACCTGTACACAATCCATCAGTCCACACACACACACACACACACACACATACATACACATACACCTGTACACAATCCATCAGTCCACACACACCTGTACACACACACACACACCTGTACACAATCCATCAGCTGCTAAAGATACGCATGTACATACATTTGTTTTGTTTACATCACATAAGCTGGTCTTTATTTCAGTTTCTCTCTTGAATCTCCTAAATGATAGTTGCTCGTCAAATTAAAGACAACAGCTATGTGAAATCCTTCATCTTACTGTCATTATTACTGCAGTCTTACTGTCATTATTACTGCAGTCTTACTGTCATTATTACTGCAGTCTTACTGTAATTATTACCGCAGTCTTACTGTCATTATTACCGCAGTCTTACTGTCATTATTACCGCAGTCTTACTGTCATTATTACCGCAGTCTTACTGTCATTATTACCGCAGTCTTACTGTCATTATTACCGCAGTCTTACTGTCATTATTACCGCAGTCTTACTGTCATTATTA
Source organism: Botia almorhae (assembly GCA_036877575.1). Lineage (NCBI taxonomy): Eukaryota > Metazoa > Chordata > Actinopteri > Cypriniformes > Botiidae > Botia > Botia almorhae. Next base: position 17,377 of record JAZGTJ010008047.1, on the reverse strand, counting down.
CCGCAGTCTTACTGTAGTGCCTTTAAGTACGACCAGGACAGACTTTCTTTGAACAAGTTAAAGAGAGTTTGTACTCTTTTTAAGGGTTGTGATGTGATATTTATGGTCTTTTTTTTCTGTGAAAAGTCTCTGGTTAGAGTTCCTGTTCAGAAAAGCAGGATGAAACTTCAGCGGCGTCGACAGCAGAACGGTTCAGAGGAGGAAAGAGACGTCAACAGCGCACATGAAGAGGCTGAGGATGAGGATGTTGAGGAGCAGCGGGTGAGGAAGAACGCCAGGGAATCGGAGCCTGATTCTGAGTCCGATCTGGAGGATGCTGATGCTGTGATTCAGCGTCTCCCTGACGACACATCACCTCTCCTGGACTTCTCCAGAGCGTCACAGGGTATACTGTTACTGCTGGTGCTGAAGCAGCATCTCAAGAACCTCTACGGCTTCTCTGACAGGTAACACACATCCTCAACCCTGGACAAGACTGAAGTCACTGCAGTTCTAGCTAGTAGTTGTTTACTAGGTGTTCCTGTAGCTCAACTGGTAGAGAATTGTGTTAGCAGCACAAAGGTTGTGGGTTTGAATCTCAGGAAACAATAAATAAAGCTAAACAATGTGGATGTGTTTAATACACACAGCAACATCTGATACTCGTAATATCAGATCTGATGCAACATCTGATACTCGTAATATCAGATCTGATGCAACATCTGATACTCGTAATATCAGATCTGATGCAACATCTGATACTCGTAATATCAGATCTGATGTAACATCTGATACTCGTAATATCAGATCTGATGCAACATCTGATACAAGTTCTTTGTTGTCTTTCAATGCAGCAAAATTCAGAAGTACTCGCCCACAGAGTCGGCCAAGGTGTATGATAAAGCCGTAAACAGGAAGTCGTCTGTGCACTTCAGTCCACGACAGACCATCGACTTCCTGAACAATGACGAGATGAAGGAAGACATGACCTATGATCTGAAGAGAAAGATCGTCAAACAGTACCTGGATGTGAGAATACAGTCCTCGCTCTGTTTCCCTCATCACAACACACATCCAGAGTTTGATATCATTAACCCCCAAAACTCAAACATGAAATGTCTTCTAGCATTTAACCCCCTCATGTCATTCCAAACCTGTGTGACTTCTTTTGTCACAAATGAAAACGTCATACTAGTTTGGTTTGACATGAGTGAGTAAATGATGGAAGAAGTTTCATGTTCGGGTGAACTATTCCTTAGAAAACCAGTAAACACCACAAAAATTCATTCAGCAAAATGCAGAAAGTTTGTCAGTGTAATGTCTGCAGCTGTGGAGCTGACAGCTGGCCAGAACATCGTTCATGCTGATCTCTCTGTGTTTGATTCTCAGTTCAAATTGTTGATGGAACATCTGGACCCTGATGAAGAGGATGAGGAGGGAGAAACGAGTGCAAATGTGAGGAATAAAGCCATCACAGCACTGCTGGGGGGAGCAACGACGAGCCCTCGAAACCACCACACGCTCGACTCGGAGGATGAAGAAAGTGAAGAGGAGAGAACGCCAGGGGTGAGACAATCAAAACATTCAACAGTCTTTGACAATGAGCATCATGTTTGGTCCACATTACTGCTCATTCTGCCCAACACCAGGAAGATACTGTCAAACGGTTCTGTTTCCTACATCACATCATTATTAATGACACTGCATGTTCCACCAATAGAAACGCTTGTCTGGTGAAATTCAGTCCAGTCACAAGTTTTAACTGTAGATGCCTGATACATTCAATACCTTAAAGCTGCAATCTGTAACTTGTCTCTGTCTGAAACAACTTTACTGTGTTGAAGTCACAAAGTCAAACTGACATTTCCTGTTAAATCAGACACGACAGCTCAAATGATAAATCATTATTATAAACTTACTGTTGTGAATCAGAGATGGTGTTGAACACTCATCTGTCATGTACTCGAACAATAACTGATTGTTGAGATTACAACTCCAGGTTTTTGTCTCTTCTCAGGCGTCTAAGCGTGGCAAACGCGGGGGAGACTCTGCAGACCTGCTGCTAGCCAACATGAGTGAGTCTATCAGTGCCCTGGACATAATAGCCATCCACTGCCCCAAATACAGAGACCGGCCGCAGATCGCACGCGTCATTCAGAGAAACGGAGACGATTACAACATCCACTGGATGGCCGGCTCATACTCCAGCTCCTGGTCCGAGGCCAAACGCCGCGACGGGCGCAAACTGGTGCCCTGGGTGGACACCATCAGAGAGACCGATATCATCTACAAAAAAATCACTCTCACCAGCGGCAACAAACTCAGCCACAAAGTGGGTCAGACTTTACGTGCACTGTACACCGCCAAGGACAGAAACTCTAGCTAATGATGAACATACACACAGACTCTCCAGACCTCTCATCTCAGATCCTCTCAGCCTAGTCCAAACACACACACAGTCTCTACATACACCATCTTGCCTACCAGCCAAACATGTCCTGGGTCATCTTATGTCAGCCAAACACACACACACACGCACACGCACGCGTGGCTGTTCTACACTACAGACTTGTCTCTGATGCATTCTGGTTCTGACAGCAGAGATGCTGCGCCTGGTGTGTCGTGCTAACGCAGAAGTAATGTTTGGAGAAACATTCGGTGCTTCTTCGCTGTTGTGCAGCAGATTTCTGGTTGTTTGATTTGTATTCCCAGTGTATCATAGTTTAACATAAAAATATTGTTTATATCTATAAAAGAAATTTAAATATATACTGAATGTTGAAAGAATTAGTTTGTTGATGTTTTTACCTTTCTCTTCTTTTTTTTTGGATTTTCCAGAGTCACATCGCTTTCTATAGCTTAGCTCATCTTTACTGGCTGATGACTCTTTCTGTTCAGCTGTCTGTCCATTTTTGTACCATAGCACCGTGTGGCTGTTATTTATTGTGTATAGCATGCAGTGTCTGTGAGGAGGGCTGTGTCGAGGAGATCTGCCGTTTCATTGGTCACACTGCTCAGTGTAAAGGGACCCACATGCCTCTGATGGAACAAATACTGCAATAAATTTTCTACTTCTCTTACTTGCAAGACTCAGTTTTCAACTCTGTTTGCTTGTTTTATTTTGTAGTCTCTGCACTTACAGATGAAATGACCCGTGTGAGGTCCGCACTTCAAGTCTGTTTTTTTTTATGATGCAGAAACTTTGGACAAAATACATCCAATAATTAGTGGTAAAAATATCTGTTATTGGTTTTTAATTTAGCTCATCTAAGGGGGAACTGTGAGCAGTCGGTGTGGAAGACAGAAGACCGGACAAAAATGCTTTTGAGAGTTCCTTCAAAAGAAATTGAGGACTGCTAAACATTTCTTAAAGACAAAAGTCATTCTGATTTGTTGCTTTTGTTATGATGGACTAGTCACCTGTGAGGACAGAGAGAAACCGTGTGTGGGACACATGTAAAGTGACCATAAAATATCATCCAGTGACTCTGCAGCAAATACATCAGTTCTTTGTTGTCTCGCATTATTTTACATGGACTTCTCAGGGTACTTTGTTTTTGAAATAAATATTTGTTCGTACTGGAATGCGATGTCTGTATCCACTATAAACGCACGTGTAGTGTAAGTGAGCAGTGATGACCGCCAGAGGCCGCTCGTTGACAACTTTAGCGACATCACAAGAGAAACAGTCCGGGATTAGTGGTGCTGTTCCCCACACCTTAAACTGCAGTATTGTCTTAAAACGCATCTAGAGTTTCCATGAAGTAACATTATAACGTTAATGTCATTTTAAAAGTTCTAGCAACATTCAGTTTTTGGATGTTAACTAAATTAAATAGTTTTAGAAACTTCTGCTGTGCGCAGGCATAGCTAAGGCAACATGATGGAAACTGTTCAACCTTCTGTTTGTTGATTTTACTTTCTTCTTCAACAGTTCCTTGTAAGGTTACCCTAGGGTTTCTCATTAACCATTTCATGTCTGCATGTCAAGTTTGAGAGCACAATACAAATATTAATAAACAGATTTTGAAGGTTTAATTCATTTAAACTAATCAAACACACATCAGCAACTGTCTCTTTAGCTTTTTATGTGGCTGATTGTTTTCAGTTCTAGCTTCTGTCATTCTTCACTCATTTGAACAAAATACAGCTGAAAGTCCATCAAATCTTTTTGTTAAGGACGTGGTTAAAGATTAAACATGGATAAAACAAAACAATGTTTTTCCAGTTCAATTATGTTTTATATTTTAACCTTTACAAAGCAGATTCGAAACGATATGTCAGCACAGTGCAGTTAAATAAGATCTACATGATAGATGAGCGCTTGAATATTGGGTTGATTTTAATGTTGCAGTAGGAAAGAAACATTGCAGAGAAAGAGACAGAACATCTACTGTGATGAGAACTAACACTTTAATCGCAACAGCTGTAATTCATCCGACAGCAAAGACATTAATGTACAGATATGAAACATCATTTACATCTACTAGGTTTGCGTCACTACTTTTGAACTTGACGCCCTCTGCCGGTCAGGTGTCAGAAGCGCAGCGCTGCGAGCTACCTTTAAAACTAAACCATTACGTTGTTCTCACGTCATTTCCTGTTAAAATGAATCGTAAAGGACTGTTTGTACTGTATCTGAATAAACAGACGTGCATCAGAAGACTCTGACCTCTCTCAGTGGTCTATGAGAGGATAATATATTCACACTGACTACTAAACCTGTATGACATTTAGTCAATGATGACGACAGGTATCATGTAGGTCAGATATTCTCAGCTGCTTACAAATGTTTTCTGTTTCCAGCTCAAGTAACAGTGATGTATTTCTCTCAGGAAATCTCACATCTCTGCAGGATGTGAGTGTTTAATGAAGGACAAGCAAGTAATCAAAACTATTTATTCCAGCTCAAACTAACATGATGATTCTTCCTGACCTGACAGGATAATGCCAAGACCAGAAACGATGAAGACTCAGTATTACAAGACCCTCAAAACAGAGTTTAATATCATAGTTAATGACATACAATCTTCATCACCAGTCATGTGGAGTTGAGGACAAAAATACATTTATTGGAATCCATAGATAAACCTTTCCAGGAAAATCTGTCTATCCTTTGATTTACAGTATAATCTACTGAACGCTTTACTTTTATTGTGAAAGCTGTTGTCATACTGAAGGCTGAATTAGAGAGATGCTGTTATTATCTGTCAGATTTTAGCTGCGATGTTGGATTAGAAAGAGAGAGAGAGAGAGATAATCCCTCAGTCCCTCAGTGTTCTGTTGTTACCTGCAGGGAGAACCGAACTTCTCAGATCAGGCACAAAGAGTTTCTGTGCACTATACATGAATAAAATACATGCATTTAGTGTGAGTAATATTGTTGAGCAGAAAATGCGTATGATGTATGAACTGAATAAATGTGTTTTTGTGTTTATTTTCAGCATTGGATTAAAGACAGAAGACTATTCAAAAACTTTAAAATGTGTCATGTGACCTGTGTTGGTATGTTTGGTCTTCTGAGGTTTGACCAGCTGTTCTCAGATCAGTGCGGCCTTTCATGTTCAAATCCTCATTTCATTTTCTCTCTTCCTGCCTCTGAATCTCCTTCTGTCACTCTCAGCCTCTGACCTGCGCACACACGAGCTCACATCCATTACAAACCAGATGAAAACATGACGAAACCAGAGCAGTCTGTCACCAATCTGACATCCTTTAAACACTTAAAAATATAGGTTCTACAAAAGGATCTTCACAGCGAAGCCACAGAAAAACCATTTTTGGTTCCCCAAGGAACCATTTAGTCAAAGGTTCTTTAAAGAACTACCTTTTTATAGTCTGTAGAACCTTCTTCCACTACAGAGAACCTTTTGTGAAACAGAAAGGTTATATGGATGTTCTATGGTTCTTTAACCATACAGATAAAAATGGTTCTTCTAGGGCATCGTAAAAGCACCTTTATTTTTAAGAGTGTCTGTCTCATTAATGTCTCTTCTCTGTACATTTGAGATGAGTGTTACATCACTGAAGACAGAAGGAAGGATGATGGGGGGGCGGGTAACTGCTGTAAGGATNCGTGTCATGTGACATGAACAAACAGTTTCCACACAGTTGTTCCACACACTTACTGAAACTTCCTTTTAGTCATTTTAGTCAGGGCAGAGTGAGGGAGAGAGAGGCAGTGATGGAGAGACTCTGACAGTGAGTGTGCTGACATTTGCTGTATTTTATTTCAGTGTATGTTGACACATTTTAGATTTCAGATTGGTGATGGAGCACCAGCGACAGATTTACAAAAGACTGGACATACCTGATCATGTGCATTACATCATTGCCTTCATCATCCTCATCATCGGCACTCTGGGGGTCACAGGAAACACACTGGTCATGTTTGCTTTCAGCAGGTATGAGTGCTCAGGTTGAGGCTTTTAATGGTGCTGTAATAGGTGTGTGATTTAACATCCTCAGTCACTGTTTACAGTAACTTTCATTCTACAGTAAGATACTGCAGATAGAAATGATGCCGTAATGAAACTTTAAACGATAAATTGACAATCTGTCCATGTACAATTTTAATCATCATTCAGATTTTAGGTTGAAATTATGTGGACGTTTAACAGAATGTAATAGCTCACCATTGTTTTCATCTTATTTTTAATCAGTTTTGCCTTTACTGGTTTATTTGAAATGTCATATTTCATGTAATCTTTCAGGTAATATGAAATTAAGGCTGCATGCATAATAATTGTAAAATTGTTCGCGAAATGCTGTTCAGATAGTTTCAGACAGATAAATGACGTGTCATGTTGCTGCAGAAACATACTGGTTATAATGTTTATATTCTTTTGATTTGCATTCATAACTGGTTGGAAACAGCTTTTATTTAGTTGTGGTTTAACTGCACAATATTTACATTTATTTACATTTGAGTTCAGATAAAAACATTTTTGCATACTTTTACTGTACTAAAGCTTTTTTGTAAGCTGCTTTGCAACAATGCACGCTGGAAGAAGAGCCACAGAAATTAAACTGAATGTAAAATAAAACTTTTTCAAATGTGTGACAGAAGTTGTTCTGCTTGTTTCTGACAGTGCTTTTCTTTCATAATCCCTCTATTATGGGATTATCTCTGTATCATGATATTGACTGGAATTGTTTTACAGATTTAGGTTAATGCTCTGAAACTAGAGCAGTTAAAAAGCTTCTGCTTTTCGTTTTTTACGATCCCTCATTTGTTCAGATTAAAGCCAAATCCACAATCCAAAATCCTCGTTTTCAATAATGAGTTTTCTTCAGGTTTAAATGAGACTGCTGATGCTGGAACGAGGGTCATGTGTATGTAAAATGTGGATAACAGTGTTAATGCATTGCTATAAATGGAGTTTCTGTGGAGAAGTCGGACTGCTTTTCCAGGAATTCTGGGTATTCCTCAAACTGCAGTATCACTTATGCAAAGAACTAAGAGCTGCTTTAAAAAGTCGGTATTCTCTTTATGAAGTTTTATTAACCAAGTCCGGGAGGAGCACAGTCATGTAATCCAACCAATCAGCACGCAACGACGCATATATATAGCCGTCCCTCACCTGCTGCGAGACTGTCACATGACAGCATCCCTCCACCACCCCATCACCTCACTCTTAGCTGCTATCTACCTCAGTCAAGGACGGGGGGAGTACTCTGGGTTCGGGCCAAATTCCGAGCTCGGAGCCCTCCCCCCGGACAGCACGCCAAATACGCATCAGTGATCATTTGCGATTGCATGTTAGTGCGAACTCGTGAATTGTTCCAAAAAAACATTTAGTCAAGGTTCTTAAAAGAACCATTTCTTTTTTACCTTTTTATAGTCTAAGGAACCTTTTTACACTACAAAGAACCTTTTGTGATACAGAAAGGTTCTACAGATGTTACAGGTTCTTTATGGAACCATATACAGACAATACTGGTTCTTGTCCAGTATTGTAAAGCACCTTTTTATGAGTGTAATTGAATTATGCCTTCCATCTTTATTTGATGCATTTATATGCAATTATTTCATACATAATTCAATTATTTATAACTAACATGTTACCATAAGGTAACTTGATAAGGTGAGTCTGCAATGTAGCTTATATACGGTATTTAAACACAATACAGTCTGATGACCTATTTACATACTTGTACTGTAATTATGAAATTGACAGAGTAAACAACATCTTCGCATACATGACAGTTATTCTACGTGAATTGTGTTCTTGCTGTTTTAATAAACTGACCTATTAAACTAATTTAATGTGATTTACAAGTAAACCGTTTAAACTTATTAAAACAAAACTGTGTTTTTATTGCAGTAATAAAAAGCTGCAAAGCCTGCCAAATTATTTCATAATGAACTTGGCCGTCAGCGATTTCCTCATGGCTGTCACTCAATCTCCAGTGTTCTTCATCAACAGTCTTTATAAGGAGTGGATGTTTGGAGATCTAGGTAACTGAGTGTTTAAAGTCATCTGGATTCTCTATAGCACAATATTACATATTGTTCATAGTTTGTTTAACATGTTTGTTTAAAGCTGCAGTCCGTTTCCTTTTCTCTTTCTTTCCCCATCTCCTAAATTGAATGTTACTTCATGTGCTTTTTACGTATGTTAAAGTCAAATGAAGCCAAACAGACTTTTTTGGGAAATCAGTGTAATTCTGGGTATATATTGAGACTGCATTTACAGCAACATTTGTGTTTAGTACAACAGTTCTGAACACAACTGTGGATCTCAATCTATTTCTCTTTATGTTTGCAGGATGTAAGATTTATGCATTCTGTGGTGCTTGGTTTGGTATCACCTCCATGATTAACCTGCTGGCCATCTCTATTGATCGTTATCTGGTCATCACTAAACCACTGCAAACTATCCAGTGGAACTCCAAACGCAGAGCTTCTCTTGCCATCCTGTCCATCTGGATCTACTCGCTGGCCTGGAGTCTTGCACCTCTGATTGGCTGGAGTAAGTGTCATGGAATCAAAGTACAAATCCACTTTGCACCTTTAGATCAGTGTGTAAATTTGACATTCTTTTACACAAACGCTCATGCAGGTTCCTACATCCCTGAAGGTCTGATGACATCATGCACATGGGACTATGTGTCACCTTCTCCAGCCAACAGAAGTTACACTATGATGCTGTGCTGTTTCGTCTTCTTCATACCTTTGGCCATTATCCTCTACTGTTACCTGTTCATGTTCCTCTCTGTGCGTCAGGCCAGCAGGTCTGTGGTTCTCACATCAATGCCAGCTTCATTACTTTGAGGAGGTCTCAGTGAAGCAGGATTGTGATAGAGTGTGTGTGTGTGTATGTGTGTGTGTGTGTGTGTGTGTGTTAAGGGATCGGGAAAGGATGTCTCAGAAGTGCACTTTCGTAAAGCAGCAGTCCATGAGGAGTGAATGGAGACTGGCTAAAATAGCAGCTGTGGTCATAGTGGTGTATGTTCTGTCCTGGGCACCCTATGCGTGCGTCACACTCATAGCCTGGGCAGGGTGAGCCTGTATACATACATATGTCTTGATTTTCTATTTATCTATACACATCTTTGTTATTAAAGTAACATGATTGAGACTTGAGCTGTGCAACTGCATGGCAACACCCTTTATAGCACCCAGTAGTGACACCCTGTTAACAACTTGGAACTTTTTTAGCACCTATACTGCATAGCAACACCCTGGCAACCACCCATAACACTATGGGTGTTTGTTGATTTCATTGATCAGAACTGCTTCATCCCTCCAAACATATATTGTGCCCTATTTTTGTTGTAGGATTGTCACACACACACACACACACACACACACACACACACACACACACACACAGACANATTCATAAAAATCATGGAAACACACACATACACACACACATTCACAGAATCATGGAAACACACATACACACACATTCACAGAAATCATGGAAACACACACACATACACACACACATTCACAGAAATCATGGAAACACACACACATACACACACACATTCACAGAAATCATGGAAACACACATGTACACACACATTCACAGAAATCATGGAAACACACATGTACACACACATTCACAGAAATCATGGAAACACACACAGACACACACTCACAGAAATTATGGAAAAACACACACATACACATCTGATGTCTCATGTATACTGTGAAATCACATTTAAAAGCAAACAATGCTGTGGTTTATACATCAGAGTGATTTATTGTGCTCACGCAACAGCTACTACAAAAATATGACACTGATAGAATTTTAATTAACAGGATTGAATCCATAACTTTTGTGTCTCTATAGCCATCTCTGTGTGTAACATAAAACAAGTTTAAACTCTACACAACTGCTGTAGGAACAAGATACAAACACTGCATCATCTACAGTCCCTGTTCATTTTAGTTCACCCCGAAATGAAAATTCTTCCATCATGCAAACCTCTATGACTTTTTATCTTCTGAGGAACACAAAAGAAGATATTTTGAAGTATGTTGGTAACCAAACAACAGAGGCATTTATTGACTTCTATTGTCCACAAAACCACTGAGACATTTCTCAAAATATCTTCTTTGTTCCACGGAGGAAAAACATCAGCTGCTCAACTGGTATTGTAGCATAAAGGTTTTGGGTTTAATTCTCTGTATAAATGCATAGTTGAATGTACTGTAAGTGTAAATGTACAGAAATGTATATGAATGACATGAGGGTAAGTAAATGATGGGAACTTTTTCATTTTTGGGTGAACTGTTCCTTTAAGCTATGCACAGCTGGAGTTACTGACTGTGGTTTATATCTCTCTGTCTGTCTGTTGTGCTGCACATTCTCAGTGATCTGCTGGTGCTCTGGAGTAACTTTATATTTCATTTATATGCTTTTATTTGTGTTTCTCAGGTATGCAAACATCCTGACACCGTACTCTAAAACACTGCCGGCCATCATCGCTAAATCCTCGGCCATCTACAACCCCTTCATATATGCTATAGTTCACAAAACATACCGGTAATGAATCACCAAACACACAAACACAGCAGTGAGACATGCTTATTCTGTTTTATATCTACTTATATTTTATACAACTTATGTTTTCATAAGATAGTTGAACAATTACCTACCCAACTAACAGGAAATGTTCTTAGAACAGATTGTTAAAATACAAGAAAATAAAATTGTTAGCTGGGAAGTCATTGGTCCAAACATATGGGAACCCTGTACAGTAACTGGCATGTTTTTATCAGTTTTCATCCGTGTTTTTGAAGAGCCACGTTAGCTGAGAAGGTACCAGGATTATCCTGTCTGTCTCATGTTCAGAAGAAAGACTGTCTCACCTCCTCCACCAACAGTGACACCTCAGTGCAAGACACCAGCTTCAGCAGACAGCCGTCTGTCAACACCAACAAACTGCACACAACCACCGACAGCTCCAGCACGATGGTACTGTACAACAGTCTTACTTCTGTGAAACCAGCCAGACCAAGAGTACAAAAAATTCAAAGGCAGATACAGAGAGAACAACACTACAAATAAACTGTGTTTTTTCTGTCTGTGTGTGACGTAATGGGCGTGTGTGTATATATATGTGTGTGTGTGTGAGATTGTGTGTGTTTGTGGTCCTGGTATTCCTGGTATATATACGTTATGGGAACAAAAGTAATAATAGCAGTATATTGTGGGCACATTTCTGAGGTCCCCATGAGGACACAGGCTTATAAATCAAACAGAATGATCCGTTTTGAACATTCAAAATAACAGAACGTTTTTTGTGAGGGTTTAGGAGGAGAGTTAGTGTAGAGTGATGTATACAGAATATAGAATATACAGCTTGTACAGTCTATGGACTGCATGTGTGTGTTTGTGTGTGATTGCAGGTAATAGGAGAACTGGACCTGATAGACAACCACTCAAGCATGTCCAGGCCATCATTTAAAGTATCTTTCAAGCAGAGGAACATCATAAAATGCTCCTCATTAATGATGGAGGAGGTGAAGTTTACTTCATACACCACAAATGAATGAAATATGCATCACACACATCAAAACACTATACAGTTCACAAAACGTTTATTAAACAGCAACCTGTGAGCAATACCGTTATGATTGTACCAGCACCTGAGTTTAAATTATGTTGAATGAATTATGTTTGTGCTCGTGTGTTCTGTAGCCTCCAGTCCACATCAAAGAGTCACTGAGCCTGTGAGAATGAGATCTGGCTCCCTCGCCATGGCAACTGCACTGATGGTCATCTACAGTAAGAAAAGCAGGAGTGCTGACATGACCTCTGGTTTGACCCTACGTGTGACTCTTCTCTCCTGAGATCAGCATCAGTCCAAACTCTGAGAGACGATGTAGAGATGTCTGAATATCCAGAAACTTCATGTTTGACCTCACTGATAAATGTTTGATCATTTATCATGTTACTAATGCATTTTATTGTATATTTATTGTTATGTGTTGTGTGTATGTATGAGAAAGAGTTCCAGAATGATTGATATTACATTTTCAAGTTTTCCCAGCATATTAAAGTCGTCGTTAACGCTTTATCCATGACTCCCAGGAAGTGACGTCACAGGGCAACTTTCTGAAGCGTGGCGGGAAGATAAGTAAATACTCTTGTTGAACTGTGTCTGTTTTCACACAAATCTGATCGTGATCGATCAAGTCAGACAAACAAACAAAACGTAATTTATCTGTTAGCTATCTGTTGACACGATCTGTTTCGGGTGGATTGTGTTTTAACCAAAATGTTTGTTTATTATGTTTATGTTTTAATATTTACTTACGAGAGTTTAATAGCGTGTTCGTGGTATTTGATATTTCTAATCTATATAATTGATATATAACAGCGCTGCTCTATCTTACGATTGAGATTCACCGATTCATCCGACAGAGGGCGCTGCAGTACATATCTGTCATTACACTCGTGTAATCGTTGCCTGTATTATCAATACATTAAAACAAATATTATAACTGAACTGTCTGCCTTGTCACATCCGTGCTTCGGAGAGATGTAGTTTTTAGCACACTGATTTCTGAACTGTATGCCGCTTTGATTAAGTACATGAGCTCTGAACGGAAATCTTCAATCTCTCTACGTGTAGCTGAAAACTGAATCGTTTAAAACTGAGTGTGTTATTGATCCATATTCTGTGTGCAGATAATAACAGCTTCCTTTCTCTGTCCCGGGGTCTGTGTTTACACTAAATCCCATTTAACATCGCTGCGTGTGTGCTTTCAGCCTGTCATCTGTATAACACACAGTTTAAACTGTTTCCTCTCTTTCTGAAAGCTTATCTCACATACTGTATATGTACAATCCCTTTGATTTATTATTTTCATTTTAAATCGGAGATGTCGGCAGTCAGACCACATGTCGATGACTGTAAAACAACAACAAACAAAACATATACATGATCTTTTGAAGTAAATCAGCCTAACTGCATTGGCTTACACAATTGACATTTATTTCAATTAATTCAGGTCAGCTAGAAATATTCTGGTGGTCTTTAATCCTCACTTCTCATATTGTTTTTATTTTCTTTAAATGTATTGTTTGTTTATGTATACTCAATAATACATTAAATTGTTTTTTGATCTTAGTACTACATAATATGACAAACTTACATTAGCATACAAAACAAAAGTCACGTGGTTGCTATGAATCGTTTTTGCTCGGGTCCGACCTCATGACGTCACCGGCGAGGGGAACATATTAACCTCGCGCCCAGTCAGAGGAGCGCTGCGCGAGAGAGACGCGGACGGGACGCGACGCGACGCGACGCATAGGGTACTGAACGCATCCTACAGCGCTTCTCACACAGGTACGCGCAGCCTCGTGCTGTGGAACAAGAATACACGTTTAAACTGTTTCATGAGATTCATCTCACACTGTGTGCTTAAACGAGTTACAATGAGAACAATGTTATTTGTTATTGGCAGCGATTTCACCAGGTAACGTTCTCAGAACGTTGGCTAACGTTCCCTAAAAGTTCTATCAAAGTTATCAAAATGGTTCTTGCAGTAACGTCACTAGAACGTTTTTAACGTTACATCAAAGACGTTAATCTTGAGTAGTTAGTCGGACGTTTTTAAAACGTTACAGAATTTAACAAAATGTTTGAGTAACATTCTTAAAACCAAACAATAATGTTAATACAACGTCTAAAAAACTGGGAGTTTGAACATCCCTAAAACATTCACAATAACGATTTAACGTTTTTGTTGCGTAATGGAAACGTTCTTACAACCTAAAACTGTTAGCTGTGAGTGTGCGTGCTGACGAACAGTATCGTAAAGCTAAAATGGAGACAGTGTGTGTAAGACATTTAAATTAGGCTGAGACTCATAAGATCATCATGTCTCATTGCTGTCTCAGGAGAACCCCATATGGACGGTGGGGCAGGTGTTTACCCTCAAAGTGTGCTGAAATACACAGACACAGTTTCAACCTTTATTTTACACATTGATCAGAGCTGCTTACAGGTCCAGGAACACAGGACTATGTGCAGGTCCAGATTATAGTTCTGTTTGCATCATTCATTGTTTCCTTCCTGTTTATTTCTGTGCATCTGCTATGAAATAATCTGTATTGTAGAAAGCGCTACATAAATTAAGGTGACTTGTTTAAAGTATGTATCACTGTTGTTTATACCTAAGGTTAAGACCTAGCAACCATATAGCGAGGTCCTAGCAACACCTTAGCAACTGCAATGCTCAGTTGATGGTGAGTTTTTGTATGTTATACTGTATGTGATTAATGTTGTTATAGTTAAATCGCATTGTAATGATGGTAAAGGAGATCATCTCCTACCTTATAGGGTAGCACTGCAAAAAACAGCAAACAGACAAATAATAAATCTGTTTATTCTGTTTCCTGCCACTGTCATCTATAAACTGTTGTTTAAAAAACTGTAAACCAAAGAGACACTTAATCTGACAGCTGTTATAAACACACACAGGTTGTTCTTTGGTCTCAGCTGTTCCTACTGAAGCTGCTTATGGCTGTCACCCAGCATGAGTCCAAATTCTCCATTGTGTGTGTGTTTGCTTTGATCATTTATCATGTCACTAATGCATTTTATTGTATATTTATTGTGTGTGTACTTCACCATATATTGAGGACACATTTATACCCAAAAGTCAGCGAAACCTGACAAATCTAAGCAAAACCTTCCTTTGGGGACGTCTTCATTTGTCAAAACACTAAAAATATAGTACAGTTTTTTTTTATAATTGTAAAAATGCAGAAAGTTCTGTTAGGGTTACAGTGTGAGTTATGTTGTTTATAACAAGCTGTGTATAAAATCAATATAAGTCTATGAAATGTCCCCATTAGATAAGTAAACTGTGTGTGTGTGTGTGTGTGTGTGTGTGATTAAGTCACCTGTCTATTGTCCAGTTCTGAAATCAAATCCTCTCTCTCTCTCTC
>JAZGTJ010008046.1:0-21695 GCA_036877575.1 Botia almorhae | reverse complement strand
CGGCCATAGTCACATATTTTAAATAAATGACAGTGACAACACAATTGGATCTTGGAGAGCGTGTTGTTTGGGTCAGGTTTGATGTGATAAATCTGGGCTGTGGAACAGAATGTTTCAGCCAGCCAGGATCTGTCAGATCTCTCTTCTGTGTTTGTGGATTATATTAATGTCAAGGACATGAGGGCCAAATTTTAAAAGTCGAGAAAGTATTGGACAGCAAAGCAGGAGCATAAACCGCAAGAAAACGTTTAAAAGTGACTTAAACCCATTCAAAATGCCTAGCAGGCAAATACGCACACATACCCTGCAAAAATTGTATAATGCGTCATGTTTATGTCTGATTTACATGATGTCCTATTTGATCCAACACACATTGGTTGCCATATTTTTGTCAGTTATGCCATATCAGTTTTCATACTGACTTAAGCTACAGGGCTCTGCGCACACGGATCACTTTACCAGCCAACAGCACTGGATTTGTGCCACACACACACAACAAATGACACAATCTGAACCTCAAAGAAAAGACCAATGAGAACCCCGTCTTTAAACCCTGCAGACAGTTCTAATCCTGCGTCTACTATTTATATGATCATTTCCTCCTCATCCAATCGCCCGCCGGCTAGCGTGATAACAACCGTATGACATCATCACAGGTAATTTCCAGCTGTAGATATTTCACTTAAAAACAGTTAAATGGAGTTCAGACCTCTGGGCTTATATATTTTTCATAAAAGCAATAACTGTGTCAAGCCTGTCTAAAATAAAAATGCTTTAAAAGGGGGCTTTTAAACCAACTGTCAACAAATTCATCAGCTGAAAGGTTTACAGAATCCTGCAGTCTTTCCCACTGCTTTTTTTTAAAGAAACAGATTCCACATTTCGCAAAATCTACTAAAACCTGATCATGAATCAACATACATCCGACCTGTTTTGGAAAGACACAGATTTGCAGATAAAGACAATGAGAAGATCAAGAATTGAAACAAAAGAAACAAAATAAAAGCAGATAAGTTTACTGTTGAAAAATAACTGATTGTGTGAAAAAGTGTGTGTGTGTTGTACCAGTGCATTGCACTTAACACACAGTTCTGAACTGTTCTCAAACACCACGTCGGAAAGCTGGTCTCAGATCAGATTACACTCCTGTCTCTGCTGATCCATACCACACTGTGCTAACAGCAAAACTGACCCTGACTTACTGCTGTCGTTTGGAATTTTCCCCCCACATGTGGTCCTGATTTCTGTCTTTAAGCCAAATGTGAATGGTATATTTGCAGCTTTGGTATGCGCCTTACCTTTCTACCACTGCAATTCCCCTCTCGTTTAACTGAATATGAAAATATTAATTTCTGGGGTAATGACAGAGCTGTACAAGATTTAAAATTTGTCATGCTTTTAAAGGGATTGAGACAGGCCTCTATGCAGTGGGAGGGGTTTTGGTTACCCACTGTTATTTATGTACATTTCAAACTTTAAATTCTTTGTGCACACTGATATAAAGCTAAAGCTGTATATGAAAAATAATCTTTTTATTTCTAACAGGCATATATTACAAAATGTACTAAAACCATTTTAAGATGTCACATTTTTTAAGTCTGAAAATATTTCATCTGCCTCTTTGGCTTTGAGGTGCGCACACGCGTGTCTGTCACACAATAGGTGCTTCTTAGTAAAAGCAGCAGGTTTTGGTGAACGATCCATCCCAACTTCTGTTTATTAGACTGGCTCTGTAATTCTCTTCTCAGACCAAGGGAGAAAACAGATTGATTTTAATGGCTACCAGTCCTCTCTGTGTATTAAAATAGGATAAAATGTCTCTGTAGGTTTGCATTTGTAATTAAAATAATAAAATGGTCACAGCATCTCGTGGATTCTTTATAGTAAAACTAGAAATCCCTAATGTGTCTCGTCAATTGCAGTAAAGCTTTCATCTCACTCTCTGACAAGGCCAAGAAATAAAGAGCAAAAAATACGGTGCGTGCCTTGCGAATTAAAGCTGTGTAATTACAGCCTCAAACAGTACATAATTTACAGTCAAGACACTGTTGAAATGGTGTTTAAATATTGGCACTATTAAATATACAGAATGCTATTAAAAAACATTTAATTTTTTTTTCAAATTTAATTGTTTTAACAGGTGAAGAACAATAATACAGACTTCTGCAATTATAACAACCCATTATTTTAGTTAACACAAACTAATATTAGGCTACCCCAGTAGAACCATAAACTCTTGGTTTAAAATAGTTTTAAGTATTTGGTATGCAAAGGTTTTAGGTCAATTCCCAACGGGTTTCAACGTTTAACGTTTTCTTTCGTTTCATCAGCTCCCTCTAGTGCGTTCTGTGCGAATTAAGAAACACATTTTTTAGGACCTAACTGAATCCTTGTGTGAATCGTTTTCGTGTTCACTGGCAATATTTTACATTTTCTGTATTCAGATTTGTTGTTATATGGTAAATATGCGAATATAATAACAAGTTGAGTAAGAGCGTTCTATTGATCTATTGATCAATTTTTTGAGAAAACCTATTAGGCGTAAATTTATCGCTGTTATGAATCTCAAAAATGTATTGTCTTGTTTGAAGGGGCAAAGTATTTAATACGTGTAAATATTTTTGCTGTCTTTTTTCAGTTGTAGATATACATACACGAATATATTAAATGCGAAAAATACTAAAGACGTGGCAAATAAGTGCATATCTATATATATATATATATATATATAATACAACCAATCTGTACGTTAATTCCTGGATATAGTGCTGATTAATAATCAAGTAGGTCAATAGGTCGAGTTGTACATCTGCCTTCTTCGTTGGTGTTTGGAGGACTGCGCGGCAGGCCACGCCCACTCCGATGCGTCCCTCCTTAGAAGCACGTGATTAGGCGTGTTTACCTACGATACAACGTAGCGCCTATGGGACCATCAGTTCGTGTTTTGTCAACCTCTGCCGAATAAAAAATAATACACTGTCGCATTAAGGGTCACAATCACTTATCGGATTTATATAAGCGATTCAAATAAGTTCTCCATGCGCCTGAGAAAAGCGAATCGTGTGTAACCTGCGGCGGAACGAACACAGCAGACGGGGGTAACACGACTAACAATGTACATCCTTACTAAAATATTTACGTTGTTTTGTAGGCACGTTAAACGTTTGTATTCCTACTGCAGATGCTTCCGGTGCCAATTCGTCCATGCAACGATGTATTCCAGATGCTGTCACGGTAGTTTAATATGTCGTTGAGGCTTTGAGGAAGTTGACGTGAACCGTGAAAAAATAACGACTGTTAAAGTGACCTACGGTGTTAGTTTAGTGACTAAACCTTTATGCCGCATATTTCGTGCACATGTGTTGTTTATACGGCCCGGAAGCGTCATGTTTTAAGTAGATCTGTGTTTTTCTGTTGCGGTTGCTCAATCACATGGAAGGGTTTTCTGGCTGTGTATCAAAATCTGGTGAGCAGCTTACCAGACAGAACGTTTGGGCATAGGGTGCATTTATGACCTTGCAATAAGCAATGCAATAGACGCCTACAATGCTAAAGCTGCTGTCTAGTCAGGCAGCCTTTTAGATATGAACACACAGCCTCTATGTTGTTGGTTTATATCTACAGAGCGAGTTTATTTGAGGGATACTGGACCACCAGATGAATTCCTAAATCTGCTGCCAGCCTCGTTATGGGCATCATAGAAGAGACCGACGTAGAGCGTGAGTAACTTATTCAATTTACTCACTGTCAAGGAATCTAATGTTGGTCCACACAACTACACACCACAGCACACACACACACACACACACACACACACACCTGTGAGCGCTATCATGTGACATTGAGCACGGAAGCTGCGAGTATATGATATGCTGTAGCTGCTTCACGCTTCGATTTTGATCTCGGATGTTTCAATGTAATATAGAAACACTCTGTCTGAGCTCTTGTAATGCATCTGGCTGCCAGCCAAACCAGGTCAGCAATACACAGAGACAGTTAGATTTAATATAAATGTACATGCTGTAGCTTTATTAATGCATCCTGTTGATCCCAAAGGGGGAATTTAGGTCCAAATCAGCAGTAATTGCTTTTCATTTTGAATTACCTCGTATGTGAATTCATTCATATGTTTAAGCAACTCTTGAACTCTATGTAATAATCACATAATAATCTAATCAGATGAGCACATAGAGATTGTAAAAGACATTTAGGGGTAAAATGACCAGACGTTGATGTCCGTTTTAAGATATTCTGCATTGCAGATATTCCAATGTCTCGCAGACTCTGTGGATTGTGAGTTAGGGAGCAAAAGTGAGTCATAGCCGTCCATCATGCCTTCAGTGTGGTGACTTAACAGTGCTCGTCTCAGACGGTTAATTACAAGAACCCTAATGATTAATTGATCACGCACTCGCTAAAGCGCACGGCTGATCAAGAGGGGTGAGGGAAATTAATGGTTGGTGCTGAAATAACACAAGGAGTTTCTTCAGAAATAATGCGCCTGGATTTCTCATGGAGGTAGAGAAGCAGAGTCAATAAAAGATTATTTCATGTCAATTTGCCATTGAGACACAGGCATGGCGGCAAAACAGTCGGAAAGATTTAAAACAAACTGTGTGCTTTTGTACATGTGTGTTTTTGTGTATCAACATGTATATTACAAAATTCATACATATCACCATCGCATTATGTGCATATATTTATGTGTATGTTTTCGTCCAATCAGAGGTCACCCTGGCTCTTTTGGATGCCGCCAATGACAAAGACCCAGTGGTGCAGGAGCAGGTCCGGAAGTCAATTTTGACACTGGGCAACCAGCAGCCCGATAAGGTTCTGTCCATGTGCCAGGACTACTTGCTTAAACACCCAAAGGTCAGCCAAAGAGTCATCTGAACAGTTTTTTTTTTAGAGAAATATTCGGTTTGGCACTAAAAACAGAATGACAGAGAATCACTGCTCACAATTTAATTGAGTTTAGGTCTCGGCTAATTGCTTGTTACTGAACCTTTTCAGTTTGTTTCTTGTAAAGGCTCTCTGTCTTCCATCACGTGTGCATGTTTTTCTTGTGCTGGCTTGTTTTTGCTTTTCGGTGAAATGATGAGAATGCTGTATTGACCAATCAGCATTCAGGATGCGAATTATCCATTTTCCAATGTTCTTTTTCACACTGCATTATAAGTTAAAGCCCTAGAAGAACTGAGATCTGTGTTTATCTCTCAGTATGAATATTAACTGCATATTTCCTGCTGTTGTGGTCTTTTTCTCTTGAATAGACTGAGGTAGTTTGATATGGGGGTAGGTTAGGTTAGGGAGTGGAGAGGAGTGATGTGGTTCGCTTAAGCTAAGAATAGATCAGAATTTGTTTTGCATGTTTAATAGGCTTTTACGTGTCACATACAATAGCTGTTGCAAAGCTTTGTGCAAATAGTATGTAGTGTGCAAGACTGTCAAAATGGTGACTAGAGTAGTGTTTTTAAAATTAGATTACATGCAAAATATTACAGTTTGCATTTCTGCAGCATTTTTAATAAAACATATATCAAATATAAACATTTTTATAACAACAATCAGGCAATTTTGGCTTTCACTGAGACTTTTATTATGTTATTGAGTGCTGAGACCCGCTAAGAGGAAGCAGCAAGTATCTCTTGTGTAGGACTTTGTGTCATCAATTCACGCTGATATTCGCAAGCACATGATATGTCTGATGATGTGACAGTTGCTTGACATTCAATGTGTCACTTTCATCCGTCTCATGACCTGTTTTCATTTTACGTAATGTGTGATTCCTCTTTTTTTGTGTGGTGGTGTCGAATGGAACCGCTGAGGTCAGGATCTCCCACAGAAAGAGCCAAAATAGAAAGCAGGACAGTAAAAGCCAAGAGTCTGTTTGTTTCAAAGAAACTCATGCATCTCAGCTGTAATCAAGCATCTATCTGTAATCGGATCACTTCCTTTTATTGATTTGTAATGTCTTAATAGCAATACAGAAGAAACCCTCAGCTCACAGTTATATCTTTGGATGCATTGTGCTCATATTGTTTTGCTTCTTTGATTCAGTAGTTTGGTTCATATTGTAGTTATGCGTTTTGCTCATCATTTTGTGACTGGCATATTGATTACAACCTGCAGATAACAGAAACTATTATAAAGCATCTTATTTTGGCAACTATTTTGGCCTGTTACTGTTTTAACGTGGAGTATTTTTTAAAATAGTATGCACAAAGTGAGTCAGTGCTAGCTCTGAGACCGGGCTCTACAGTGGCCCTCTGAGGGCCGGGGGCCAGTGTGAGAACGTTTTAGATTAGTAAACTGTCTATCTTATTAGGTTGGTCACTATGTAATACGTTCAGGGACATGTTTTAATGCCCTGCAAATTTAAATATTTGTTTTGTTATCCTAATGTTACCAAGTTAACAATATCTAGTTGGCTAACATAGATATAATATGTCAAACGTGTGAAAATTATGACTTGTTTCTGTTCTAGCTGGTGGTCGGGCACAGAGTGGTGGTCTTGCAAACCATCGAGCTGGTGGTGAAGAGCAGAATTGATGACATCACTTACCCCAAAATCAAGAGTGTGATACATTTGGCGTCAGATGAGATGACCAAATCAAAGGTCATCCATCTGTTTTGGCACTGATGGCAATAATTACATTTCTGACAGTGACATGAACTGCTTGAGAGTCATTTGCTTAAATAACTAACAGTTATTACAGGTTATTTTTGTTTAAAGCTTTGAATATATTCAGAGATATATCAGATATATATATTCTGTTCTAGAAAGACAGATAATGCAGTTATGAATTATGATAATTATGATTTGATTGTTGTTTTAATATATACATGTAACATTTCTGCTTACCTGCACAGGACGTCGTCCCAGAATGGCAGCAAGCAGCTAGTAATATTTTGGTTGCTGTGGGCAACAAATATATTAATGACATCATGGAGGAAATTCTCAGCAAGTTCCAGCCAGGAGTTCTGCCGCACTTTTTCGTGGTCCAAACACTAGCCAATCTGTCAGACTCGAATGGTGCGTATCTGTCTTTAATATCTTTATACAAAACTCCAGAATCTGTTTACAGATGCCTGGATGAACAGCCCAGAATGCCTATTTCCAAAAACACAGTTTAAATTTAAATTTTTTGCAACCAAAAATGTCCTGATGATGTTAGGTCAGACTTTGTGTGTTTGTCAGTTGATCGTTATTGTTTCAGTTCCTCATTTCTGAAAACCTTGTTTGTCATTTACCTCACTTTTTATATTTAAAATAGCATTGTCATTTTTTGTTTCACTTTTGTATTACAGTGAAAACTTGCAGATGTTTTAAAAAAAAACGGAATACTTAAACAGTCAGTTACTGACCTACACATTAAACATTAATAACAACATTAATAACACATTAATTTATGCATCTAGATCTGGTTTTCATGAAGTGACATTAATAATGAAATATCAGTATCTTATTATTGCACTGTATGTCTATGCCTTTGTTTAAGCTCTGTGTCTTCTAAAGGTTTATTTATTCAGACTGTTTGACTGTGTCTGTTCACAGTGTATGGAATGGTGCCTTTCCTCAATGCTATAATGGGGACCATGTTGCCCATGCTGGGCATGACCAAACAGGACAACATGAAATGGGTCTTTTCTTCTGGTGAAGTTCTATTCTGTTTCTTTGATTTAATTTGTTTTCATGTTGTGCTTGTTGTGCTCTTGTATGAAACGCTGCTATTAAGCGCGTGTTATTTATGGATCTTCTCAGCTCTCTGCCGCTTCAGCGAGAGCATTCTGGAGTATCTGGCCAATCTGGACAAAGCTCCAGACCCCACTGTCCGTAAGGACACCTTCTCCAGCGAGATCTACTCGGCCTACGACATCCTGTTCAGCAGCTGGATCCAGAGCAGAGAGTCCAGGGTACACTTAATGAGACGCAGCATGCACCCAATTACAGCTAACTCACTAAAGCTAACTGCGCTTATGTGAAACAGATAAGTCCCGATGGGTTCACTTCAGTTTTCCTGCTTTTTGGAATAGAAGTAGGAACACAACAAATGCAGATAAATGCATACCTGCAATTGTACTTTCTGTATTAATGTTCCTACGCAGTTTGACCGTCATAAACAGCCCAAGTTTTGTATTCAGTCTGTGTCATGTTAATCATTTCTCATATTGTTGATCCTCTGCAGGTTTTGGTAAGATTAATACGGTTTGATCTTTTTGTTTGAATATTTATGTACTGCGTTGAGTCACCACTTGATGTGAATTCCGGGTCCCGAAGCCAGTAATGAAACCCAGTACAGTACCTGTGTGTGTGTTAAAATGTGTGTGTGTGTCATTGTTCACACGTGTCATTCTACAGCTGCGTCTAACTGTGGCAGAGGCTCTTGGGTCAATGAGTCACCTGATGGCTCATGATAAACTGGAAGAGCAGCTTCCCAAACTACTTCCCACTATCCTGGGCCTCTACAAGAAGAATACGGAACACTACATTATCAGCAAGGTAGAACGTTCCTCACTGTTCCATCTGAAAGCTCAGAGCTGCTTTGAGCTCCAGAAGTCTGACAGCTTTTGTGAAAGTTCCGTTTTGCGTTTTCCAATATTGCGTTTTACCAATTCTAATTAAATGCATATTAAATTACTGGCGCAACAATATGGATGAAACATTTATTTCCAGATTTAAATGAAAACAGAACAATAAATCTCAGATTTTCAGTGTGGTCTTACACTTTAGAACTTGGCCGTGCACTGCATTGTGGTCACTGTGAAATGGGTTACATTTAATTTAGATTAAAACAATATGCATTATATGCACGGACATGGTGACTGATAGTCACCTGAGTGTTTTTGTTTTGTGTACTTTGTTTAATGTATTTAAATGCAGGGGTGTGTGTGTTTGTTCAGAGTCTGTGTCAGGTTCTGGAGGCCTCTGTGAATATGGGCAGCAGAGTGCTGGAGACACAGATTGATGGTCTGTTACTCGCTCTGCACCAGCAGGTCTGTCTCTGTCTCTCCCTGTGCCTGTCTGTCTGGCCTTTCTTTATCTTTCTGTATTTGCTTCCACCTTCTGTATTCATGAGTCATGACAGATTGTTTCTCAACTTCTCTTTCATAACGTCTTTTAATTGTGTTGTCATATTGGAAAAACAAGTTTTAAGTCGTCTAACCGCAAAGCCCGGAGCCATTTAACGGTCTTAACAAGAAATCCCGAAATGTCTGTTTCCACAGACGTTGTTTCGGAATTTGTTTTGATTTAATCAGGTCAATATTTTAAATCTGGTTAGAACTGTTGCTTTTTTAATTGCCTGAAATTGTTCTCCCTTCTGTTTTTCTGCTTTGTAAAGCTACATTTAACACAGGTATATAAATTTGAWTTTGTTGTTCCTTATGCTCGTTACAACTAGTGTTGTTCTGAACAACCGCCATTACTAAAACAAACACAGAACTTTAAAGCCCAAAAAAGCCCAAAATCTGTAAGTTATTAAAGCTGCAATCTGTACCTAATCTGTAATTTCTGTCGCCATATCTGTTTGAAACATAATATTTGCTGTTTACTTTATTTTCACAAGTCGAAAACTAATGAAGCCAAACTGACATTTCCCAGGAAATCAGACCCAACAGCTCGAAGTATAAATCATTATTATAAGCTTACCATGATTTGGGGTAAGGGTACTGTTTTGAAAACTGATCTGAGTGTGCTTGCTCAATAACTAATTTTTGTTTATTTTTAACCAAACAGGTTACAGATTGCAACTTTAAACGCACTTACCAAGTCATTTATTTTGAATGTTAAAATTTCTGCCTAAAGTCCTACTGTTTCCGTCAGCAGATTTACCTTCATCTGTTTCTAAGCCACTAAAACATCAGTTTGTTTTTCCTCAGATATGCGCACCTGTGGACTTCAGCAATCCTCCAACAGTGAAAAATCACAACGAGGTCCTGCGATGCTTCAGCATTCTTGGTGCGTCTCCTCTGAACTGTATTTTATTGCATTTAAGGTGCATTTGAGTTTAAACGGCACATAAAGTTGTATTTATTGTAGTGGATTTATACAGCCGAACAGAAACATTGTTTTACTAGCCAGGTGGACGTAAAAGCTGCACTACTGAGAGCTGCACTTTCTCTCGGATGTAATGTTGGCTGTTTGCAGTCATCTGACCGCTGGGGCAGAATATCATGATCATGTGCTGATGGAGTCTGAGCTCAGATTAAGTTAAAGTGTCAGACCAGCAGTCTCCTCCAATCAGTGAGATGAAGTGCTTTAGTCATGTGTTTGCTGCTGATCCGAGGTGACACAGAGCAGCTGGATGTTTCTTCACTTACTTAAATGTGATTTAAGGAGACATAAAGAGTTTTGAAGTTCTTGAGTGTTTAAAGGTGTCAATCATGTGTGGCTTTCAGTGGTGACAATCTTTGGTTTCATGGACGTGTGTGTTTTTTTACTGGAGTTTTAAGCTGTATTAGTAGCCGTTACAGCTGTTTGTTTAGGTCAGGGGTCTTCGGCAGGGGTCTATATCTGGGGGGTCCAGGGTACCAAATATAACTCAAACAATTCTTGTGGAAAATATTATTTGCATTAAAGAAAAATCCAGTATCTAAGGTTTCGTTACATGTTGCATTGTCCCTCCCGTATGGAGGACATATGTGCATATAAAAACATATTAAGTAAAACGCATGTCATTTAAAGGTTCATAACCAAGTGTTTAAACACAATAATATACAATAATATAGTGCTGGACTAATGTTGTTATAAGCAAGGCTGTGAAACGGGCCATTTTTGGGCAATATGTAATGAGTTCTGCTTCGCCTCTTTATTCACCTTGTGGTCTTTGGCCTGACATAGGACGAAGACCCCCGGTTTAGAACATGTAGCACTACGCAAGCTTTTTATGGGCTATTAGTATACTGAATCATTTACCAGACTTATAAACCAGACACCATTGCCTTACATATGTACACGTAGGTTTGTGGTGGTTCATTTGCTGTCTCAGAACTCTGTCAAAGTCTATGACAGTAATGGAAGTTGATCGTGATGAATTGCATTCATTTTCGCTTTTATGTTTGGCTGCCTTTTGCCTAAAGCAAACACGTTCCCAGACCGTCTGATGGTGTTCGTCCTCCAGAAGCTGGAGAACAGTAATGAGAGGAACAGGATGGGCTCTCTGGCTGTGCTCAGACACCTCATTAACTCATCCAGTGAGTTTTACACCTGTAATCAGATACATCAGTGCTTATGGATGGAACAAGATGCTCCTATACAGATTGCCATGCTTACTTATGCAAAGATCAGACCGTTTTGCTGAGTTGGTCATGTTGAGAAGATTTATGGTTGTGCTGTTGTCTGTTGAAGCCTCCATTATGGAAACCAAGAAGCTTCTGATTCTAGCCAGCATCAGGCAACCTCTGGCTGACCACAGCAATAAGGTACATCATTTACGACACGCGTTAAATATAAATCTTTGTCCACCTTTCAAGATTAAAGGATTAAGGATAAATATTAAGGATAAATTTGCATGTGAGTCTGATTCACATCTGTGCAGGTGAAGAAGCGAGTGGTGCAGGTGATAAGTGCCATGGCTCATCATGGATACCTGGAGCTGGATGGAGGAGACCTGCTTGTCCGTTTCATCATCCAGCATTGTGCTCTACCAGACACTTACTCTGTAAGAGCATTCTTGAACAAAGAACATTGTTCATTTGCTTTTTAGTCAGCGCAGTTTGTCATCTGTTACGATTAGCCCATAGCAGAATTTTACCTCAGTGCGTTCTGTGAAAATGGTAATCTGGTTCTGCATTCACACACAGCATCGTAACTGGTAATGTTACAGCTTCTCTTACTGGTGAATTGTCAGGACCAGTTTGCCGGTATTTTTTAAAATGTTCTGTTTATGGTGATGGTGAGATACTCCAGATCTACTCTCCACAATGTCACATGATTGTGTAGCGGAAATTATGGGATATTTTAGTATCATTTAATGAAATAATTGTTCGCCACACGTTTAGTGCTTTCTGACGTGTTTAATAAGAATTAAGCATTAATAACGAGTATCCAATTGAATTTTTATTCAATTTTATAGTACATATCGTTTAATTATGTCAGTCCATTCTTTGGTTTTCCTTCATGCGCTGGCATGCATTAAACTGCAGTAGGCTTTGGCATAAAGCTAGTTAAACTGTAAAAGTGACACCAGTGGTAATAAATTATGTTAATATATATTTATACAGCGAGGACAGCGACCCCCCGACCCGGAGGAAGTGACCAATGAGGCTCTGCGGAGCATGTGCGACAACACCCTGCATCTTTTCACTACCACTGTGGGCCGTCTGACTGACGTGAGTACACAGAGCAAGTACAAACAAGCACACGCCCTCCTCAAACAAACCAAGAACCATTTCCTCCATGTTTGAATTCCTGACACTCGTAGTTCTTTCTGGCTTACAGTTTGATGTTTTTTCTGTCCTTAGCAGTGAAATTTCAATGGCACATTTAGGGCAGTGATTGACTACTATCATATGTCATTTGTCATTTTATATCCCTCTGAGTGAACTTGATAAATGTGCAGCTGTCACATTATATCTCCGCTGTCATTTTTAATGCTGTAAGGAGGGCTGTCACTCAGGAATATAACTTCAGATTCTGGACTGGGGTGGTTCAGGGATTTGGGTTCTGTTTCGTGTAGATGAATTACCATTTGGATGTTAATGTGTTCTCCTTCCTCTGGTAAATTAGATTTCATGATAATTAGGTTTGTAATTCTCAATGACCAACTCCCACTAACCGTTTTATTATGTATGGCCGTTATTAAATAAAAATACTCATTGTACTAACTCACCGTCTTTTCTGTGTAGAGCTGTAAAAACATTGTTTTAAAGAGCACCCAGTGTTCCTGTTTTCTGCTGATTTGATTACTTGTGTGTGTGTTGTGAAAAAGGGCTAATAATAGCCTTCCTGTAGCTTAATTGGTAGAGCATGGCGCTAGCAACGCCAAGGTCGTGGGTTCGATTCTCAGGGAATGCATGTTTTAGTAGAACCTACTTAAACTGTAGGTCACTTTAGACCAAAGCCATGTGTAAATGTAATTTAAAGCTGCAATCGGTAACTTGTGCCTCTCTGCCGCCATCTCTGTTTGAACCTTAACACTGCATGTTACTTGTGTATGTATATGCTATGTATGTTAAAGTCAAATAAAGCCAAACTGACAATACCCATGAAATCCAACCCAACAGCTGAAATTATAAACCATTATTATAACCTTATCTGGCTGGTGGCAAATCGGGGTAAAGAGACCATTTTTAACACTGATGTGCTCAAAAATGGATTTTTGTTTATTTTGTACCAAAAAAAAGTTACAGATTGCAGCTTTAACAGTCAACCACAGAAAACATGGTATTGATCCTGTCACCTAACAATCTGCATGATAGACAATGTTTATGATTGTCACACCCCTGTTGCCACCATGATCAGAAACATGCAAGTCAATCCTAAAGGCGACTCGATGAAAAGCTGTTATATAGTTTGAGATGAGCTTCACAGTCATTACACACAGTTCATCATCTTCACAGCCAAAGCCAGCAGCCTCAGCTCAGCAGTGCAGCTTGTTAAAGAGAGTGTCTAGAGAGACATTAGATCTTTCTTTCCTGTGGGCTTCCCAACATCAACAGCAGGCAGTTGACATGGATCTCTCCTCAGCAGACAGTGGAAGAGTTTATGTGCCGATGAGGCTGTCTCTGTTCTCCTCCAAACACTTCTGAATGAAAACCAGGAAAGTGTCATGAGACCGTTATATGCGGCCAGACTGTTTATAGACTTCTCTGTGTCTTGTTTGTTAATGATTTAAAGTGTAGACATTTGTTTTGAGGTGTGTTCGGTTCTGTGGCTCATTTTTTATTTATGATGGTTTGAATATTGATTAGTGTCACACTTTCCCTGAGGTTTTCTTGTGATGTTGCACATTTTTGTCATAAATTACCCGTGAGGTTGTACAGTTGTTTCTTTATACAGTAGATTATAGTAATGTAATACAAAGTATGCATGGCATGGTAATTGAGGAGGTGGCACATCTTACCCCGCTCCTCCTGCATTAGTTCTAGAGAGAGTGCTGCATTAGACTAGATTTCCCAGCGCGATGAATTGCTGCATGTAATTCACTTTGTCTAAGATCAGATTGTGGTTTTCTGTGTGTAGGTTCTGTGGCCGATGCTGCTTTGCTACCTGACCCCAAATCAGTACGCCAACGCCACGACCGCCCTGTGCAAGAGTTTAATTCTGCTGGCCAATAAGAAGCGAGCAGCACAGGAGCCAAACTTCACGATTGACTTCAGCGCACAAGGTGTGGACACACACACATGCACAATCATGATGTCATCATCATGAGGAGACCGAACTTTCCACCGTCTGACCCGAAGACACCCTGGAATCACTGTGTCTTCTCGGCACTGTCGCAGAGCCAGCAGCCGTCATTAAACGTTTTTCCATCGTGGGCTTGAAACTCAATTTCACTTGCAGACGTTTTGTTTTCATTGCAGGTCATTTGCTTAGCCGGTTGTGTCTGGTTCTAATTAGTCACATGAAAAGTGGTATTAATCAGCTCAGTTAAGTTTGTGGGGCAGAGGGTAATTGTTTCTTATGCTGACAGTGATTAAATTGAACTCTCTAGCAGGACAAATAAGTCCCGGGCTTAGTGATTATTTATTTGTTAATTGTAATGCTTGTGGATCATGTGCTTCACTAATGGGTTCACCCGGTCTGCCCTTTCTCTCTCTCTGTCACTCTCTCTCTTTTGATTTCTTTCTCATTCTTTGTGTCACTCTCTACAGGCTCCAATCTTCCCACGCAATATATTTTAATGATAAGACTCTTGGTAGGTATTACATTTAAAGCAGTTTTCACTGAATATGGAAAACGGTTAATATTATGTTTCATATGAATTCATAGTAGTTCAGTTTTTTTGATTGATGATGTCATTAAGTAACAACTGAAATGAATGTGGCATATTTCTCAGGTTAATGCCTCGTTCCCGTTTCGATGTCGGGGGCACGGCGCTCCCTCCCTGAGTCTGCTCAATGCAATCAGCCCTAATATTCACCCTAAAGCGGAAGCGCTGTGGGAAGACCAGATTCCGAAGTTATTAAATTATCTTGAAGGTCTGTTACAGTCTTCTCAACACTGTAGTTAGAACGTTTTCACCATTGCTTCTCAAAAGTCCAGAAAAAAACGATCTATTCATGAATTAATTAATTTGTTCACTCATTTATATAGAGCCCAACAAAGAGGTGATCTAAAATTGTGCCATTGCGACAAAAAAAAAAACAGTTTTCATCTTGTGGGTGACTGACTCACTTTAGCAGTTGTGGTTCTTGTTTGGAAGTTCTTGATTTATCTGCCAGGATGAGGTTTCAGATAAGCTCAAGTGTTCCCCAAAACCACAACCACCTGTCCTTGGAGATCTCTCAAGACCACCAGATGCTTCCAAGATACAGCCAAAATTATATTTTAGCATAAGAAATCACATTTCACATTTCCAAACTTTGCCAAGATAGTTACATGGCATATCTTTAAGCAGTTCTGTTGAATATCTCATTAACGTTGCTTGCTTTATTTTCCAGATTGTGGTGTAGGACACCATCTCTGATCGAATTCAGCGTTCTTTTCCTTTGTTTCCTACCAGAATCAACAGAAGACTCCCTGGACCAAAAGAACTGGGAAGAGAGTTCACTTCAGGTCTGTTTGAGTGCGTTTTCCTCCGTAATTTGACAGGAAGAACTCACTCCTAATTTGGTTGAGGAGTCTTTTGGGATACAGTTGCACAAATGCGAAGGCTTCGACCGTACCTTTAGCTATTGAGGCATTGGAAGCTGTCTGGTCAAAGTTGTTGATGGTGTTTAACCAGACGTTATTTTCTGATTGTGATGAAGCTCCTGTCCAAAACTCTGGCAGCCATTGACGACAGCAGGTGGACCGGTCAGCTTGCAGTGGAAGCCACACGGTACCTTCCTACATACAACAACTCGCTGGATGAGAAGGTCGGTTTGAACATCTATCTGTTCATCTAATGTGACACTTCACATTGTATAATAGTAACAGTATAGTATAAGGAACAATGCAAATCTTAGTGATTTTTTTTATATAGCATATTAAAGTCCTGTTATTGTGGGATTTTGTTGTATTTATTCCGTTTATCTTCGGTGATATAATGTAAATAGTTTAGTGTTAACGCAATATTGGACCGCCTGTTTTGAGACACTCATTTATCCATTGGTTTAAAAAGGACGGAGAATCAAATTCATGCTTTTAATCTGCTGTGTTTATTCCCCAGAGTTTTTTGTATAGGTGTATTGGGGTGATTCTTCAGCAGTGCAGTAATAAAGAACTGGTCAGGAAACAGCTGCAGGAGATCTTGATAAGTGCGCGTCACAATGATGCTGTCGAAAGAACGGTGAGTGACTGTTTTCATACGGTGATGGAAATTTTAAAATACAGATCTCATCTCATTTTCAGTCGTAGATTAAACCAATCCACTATTTGGAAATGTGAAGCTTTGGCAGTCTGTTAAAAGCCTCTAATAGACAGTGATGGAAGTTACAGACAGTCGTTGGTTTTGCAGGGTGTCGCCATGGCAATTGGCCTATGTGCTAGCAGCCATCTTGAGGGCACTCTGGAAAAACTGCAGGAGTTTGGAAGATCTGACGCTTTCAAGAAAGCCTCGGGGATATTTGGTCTTCTCAAAGTGAGTTTGTTTTTCACACGAAGGAAATCCAAAATGTCTTTGTAATGCTCGTAAAGCTTTTAACACATTACATTTATTTTTTGGCAAATGCTTTTGCGAGTTCGTTTTAGCATTTTAGCACAGTTAGATGCTGTGTTTCCTGTCATTCGAATTGCGTGTTTCAGATTAAATTGGTTTGTATATTGTCCTCCAGGATAAAAATGACGTGGATGTGGAGAAGATAAAGAGCACGTTGATCCTGTGTTACGGCTATGTCGCATTGCATGCACCAGAAGATCAGCTCCTGACTCGCATCGACTGCGACATTCTCCATAACATTTCCAAGCACTTCAACACTAAGGTACAGCGCACAAATCCTAAAGATGGTCTCTGATCATATACTCTGATGTGCGATTTAGTAACATTCACTTTGGACTTTTGCACTTTTCTGGTTTATGATGTCATGGCTGTCGCATAAAATCATAAAAAAAAGGGGCAAGCCCTTCGATATATCAACGTGCTGTTTGTATAGGAAATGCGTCAGTAGAGGAAAAGAAAACGTCTTTAAAAACAACCATTTCATGATGGGTAGAAAATCCGCTGCTTCTGTAGAGGGTTTATTGCTCTAAATGTACATTGTTGACCAGATTCGTCTGGCTGCTTTGAGTCGGCAGTTTTTTGACAGTTTGATTCAAATGATTTTAATGACAAGGATTATTCATTTTCTTTAAGCGCTGATTCATATTTTTTATTATTCATAATACAAATGTGCTGTTTAAAAATAACTTCGCTGTTGGGGGACCATAAAATGTACTTTTTGATGAATGTGTACCGTTTTATCACAGAACGAACTAAACTAAGGAAAGAATGATTTTAGACCAAAGGGTTTTTAGATCAAACGTACAACATCATTTTTACTGTTCGTGATGTGTACAGTCATAATGTACAGTCATAATGTAAAGAATCAGAGATATTGATTCTGACTGTTGTTTAATAAAATGGATTACCTTTCATGTTTGTGAATTAAATGGCTCATTACTTTTATTGTTGTACAGGTTCTGGGAATTAAAGTAGAGACTAAGGTACCGTGAAGGGTAGCTGCCATAAGAACTTTCTCTGACCTTTAAACTTCATCTCACCTCTTTATCTTCAATCTTGACGCTGCAATCAAAACCTTTAATGTACAACCTTATGAGCTTCTCAGAAACCCGTATAAACTCTCAGCTGTCTCTTTATGGTACTAAGACTGGTATTAGTTCTCCTGGTTCACGTATGCAGCTCCTACTATAGTCTATTATTATAAAAGGTCTGTTTTTATATCAATTTGAAGTCGAATGGCTTTTGAGAAGATCAAAAGGTGCTCACTAACCTGATAACTTTTGTCTTACTAAAGTGAATTGTCTGATTTTTATATTCACGGTTTTCTGGCTTTTCAAGATTCTAGGTGCTTGATTCTGAATTCACACCAGCAAGTTTCTTCAATCCTCTTTGCACTGATTCACGATTACATGGTTGTGGATTGTGATCATATTATCTCTTATAGCACAATATTTATGGTACTGAAAAGGTGTTTAACACTTGAATGAGTTTATAATGAGAGCATGTTTATAATGAGCATATAGCAACCATGATCAGGAGATCGAAACCTGGTGAGGTCCTAACACTCATCCATGTAGACCGGCTTGTGCTGGGGGTTCTGTGCTTGAGCTTGTGGTATTTGATTTGACATTTGGTGTTCTATAAACCACTGTTTATGTGTGTGTGTGTGTGTATGTGTGTGTGTGTTTGTCTGTCTGTCTGTATTTGTTTGTTCTCTCGACCCTTTATAGGACCTGACTATGAAGCTTAGTCTCATTCATAGTGTTGGACTCATTGCCAAGGCGATCAGCTCCTCTGTTCGTAAACAGGGCTTCCAGTTCTCACGCAAGCATGAGCTCATGGGCGTTATGATGGTAGGAAGTCACTACGGTTTCACATTTCCACCAGGCCTTATACATATCACAGTGATGTTTCCAGTTTCCATTGGTCAGAAGATTATTATGATTAATGTGAATTATCATGTGATCCTAATTACTGATTAATGTATATGAAATTCATATATACACAAGTTAAATGTCTTAAATATATGATGAAAGCATTTAAATTTATTTTTAGACACAGTAGGGCCCAAATGTTGACGTTCACATTAAATCTATACATATCTGAAAATATTTACATTTTAAATTATTAACGCAAGGAAACTTTATCATATAAAAATGAAGAGTAAATATATTGTGTTGTATTTCTGGGTCACGAATCAATTAAGTAAGTGTGTGACATTGATGATGTTATCTTTGTAAGAAAGATCAGGTTTCCGTGCTTCAGTGAAGCATGCAAGCTGATCTTTAAAACATTTTCACGTCATGCTGGGATGACATGGAGCAGCAGCTTTTGCACAAACCTGTGGAAAATTAAAGGCAAAGAGAACATAAAACATACCGAGATGTTCTGAAGTTCATGTTAAAATAAACTTCTTGCCCAGATTTACAGGCTGATGATATCATGTGTAATAAAAATGCAGAACAGGCACAATTTCACCAGTGCTTTTTTGCCATTATTCCATTAAGAATGTTGAATTATGTAGAAAATAAACGTCTTTGTATTTTACTGCAGGATTTCATTAAAGCTGAACCGGCAGATGTCATGCGCACGCCTGTCCGCTATCTAGTTTTGACCACATGTGCCAACCTCATGTATCCTGTCGTGTTAGTTTATATCACCACTGCAGATCAGATCATGTTAATCAGTGAAATAATTCTACAGAACAATGTTTGTAAGAACTTGACTCAAGATTTCAGAAACCTAGAACCTCCTTTATCAGAAAACGAAAACTTTGACTTGTTAAAAACCTGTTTGAATGGCGTTTACGGGCTTCCATCTGCGGACGCACCAGATAAAGGTAAAGATGAGGAAGCTCTGGATCCACAGCAGAGAGAGGTCAGTATAAAAGATGCTGGAATATCTTGCAGCTTTAAAGCCCATAGCCTTACTTTACAGTTACTTTACAGTTACTTTACAGTTACTTTACAGTATGATGTTTTCTCTCAGGTTTTGTATACAGACACATTAAATGCTCTTAATGAATTGCTGAGGAACATGTTGTGTAGAGATTTGAGCCCCGATGGTCTACAGTCAGTGTTTAAGGTAAAGAAGAAGCTTTGATGTCACCACTCATGTGGGGTCTCTTTCTATGAAACCTAATTAATGAGTGTTTTGGATCTCCTCAGCATATAGAAGGCTGGTTGAGCTCAGGTCAGGACCACGAGCGGGAGAGAGCTGTGAAGACCATCGCTGAGTTGCTGAAGTTTTACCTGGACAGTCTCAACGTGAAGGTAAAGCGCAGCACCTTCCTTTAGTCGTTCTTAACTGGTTCTGTGTCAGCATGCAGGTTTCATTTTAGACATTGAACATGATTCAATTCAGTATTTTGTTTATCGATCAAAAGTAAACAAAATTTACATTAAAATCAAGCAGTGATTTATTAATATGAATGTCAATATATTATAATTTGCATATGCCAATTAAGAATAGGCAATAATAATAATAATTGCTTATAAAATTAAAGAGTAAAGATTGCAGTACATCCAGCAGTAATAGTCTTTAAAAGACTCTGTTTAAGACTTGACAAATCTTTCACTTTTTTTAATGTCCTCTGGGTGTTTGATAACTGTGGAAACAAAACATTTACTTTAAACACCTATTAGTTTGATTCTGCCCAAGCTAAAACTTTAGGCAGGATCATTTGTTTTCTTTTTCCTAAATACCTCTTTGGTTTTCCTTTAGGCATTGAGCAATGAGACGTGTGTGCTTGGAAAATAATGTGGTTTAAATCTTCATAGATCTCATTCTCTCTCTCTCTTTCACTCGCTCGCTCGCTCACTCACTCACTCACTCTCTCATTCTCACTCACTCACTCACTCTCACTCACTCACTCACTCACTCACTCACTCACTCTCTCTAGAACTTGGTGACATTCCATAATCTGGGAGCTCTTCTGGGGCGTCTGGCCCCAAGGTGCACAGACCCGAACCCTGAGGTGCGCCGGGCAGCCATAGACTGTGTCTACAGCCTACTGTACATTCAGCTGCGCTATGAAGGTACTGTCCTGTTTGTAATCACCATCTAAATTGTTAAAGCTGCAGTCTGTAACTTTTGCCTCCCTACCGCCATCTCTGTTTAAGACGTGGAATTGCAGATTACCTTGCAAACTGTTCATGACGTAACGTATGTTGAAGTCAAAGCTAAATTGACATTTCCTGGGAAATCGGACCCAGCAGCTCAAATTATATATCATTATGGTAAACTTACTATTGTGAATCGGGATAAGGAGACAGTTTGGAAAACTCATCTGTCATGTACTTGCTCAATTGCTGATTTTTGTCCATTTTTAACCCCTAAAAAACTCGCAGACTGCAGCTTTAAGTACAAAGTGTGCGTATGTTTCATCGTATAACAAGGCCCTACTGTAAAAAAATTGCACATTTGCTCTGGTGATGCCTGACATCTTGCATCTTGATTTCCTCTTTTCCTAACAGGCTTTTCATTGGACTACAAGGACGATTCAGTCGAGAACTTGTTAGACATTCGTGAGAAGCTGAACAATCCGGACCATTCAGTCTTGTACAAAACTTGCTCCGATCTGACCAAGGTAAAAATGAACTAACAATGTTCTCCTGAAGCACCGATTTTTCCAAAGCTTTGGGGACCCTTTGAGATTGTGAAATATGTCTGTTCCTCTTTGACGTTTGTTCTGTCTCAGATCATCAGTAAGCGTCTGCCCCAGCAGCAGCTCAGCACGCTGTTGTTTATGTTGTTGGAGGGTTTGGTGGACACTCAGTCTAACTGCTCCAGAGCTTCCAGCGTGATCCTCAATACTCTGCTGAAGAACAGAGGGGCTGGACTGCAGGATCTGGTACGTTACACTTTCATCGGCTTCTAAGAAATAAAACA
>JAZGTJ010008045.1:4167-21697 GCA_036877575.1 Botia almorhae | reverse complement strand
ACCGTTTAAAGCTCTTTGAATAAATCAAATGTCTGTGTTTAGTAGTTTAATTAAAAGTACACAAAGCATCTATAGATTACTAAAACATGTATAATAATCAAAACAAACTTTATAACTTTTATAACTATATAACTTCGTAAAGCACTTTTTACGTTATTGCCTCCCTATAATATGTCGCTTCGTTGTTTTCCTCACCTTGTAAGTCACTTTGGATAAAAACGTCTGCCACAAACCTAAATGTAAATGTGAAACTGGTTTAGTGGGAGTGTCTGTTGAGCTCAGTTATATTTTACCTTAACTATCAGACTACCCAAATTACATTTAACATGGGTGAAGCTTGTACATGTCTGTAACAGGAGAAGTGAACTGTAATAATTACGACGTGTCAAAACATTTAATTAACATTCTTTATGACATCTCGCACAGGTTTTCATGTAGCAGTTCTGTGTGTGTTCAAACATGTGGTCTGAGAACCGTGGATGCTGTGACTGATGGCAGCTTTAGCAGTGCTGCGTCACCCCAGCAGCAGTGCTCTGCTGTGGGGCTGGACACCAGTTCTCTGTGCTCTCCTGGGCTCTGTGTTTCTGCTGCTGCCTTTAGCAGGAATAAGGGAGCAATGCTGTGCCACTCTGAAAGGTGTCGCCCTTCTGCGTTGTCAGCTTTGGGGGAGCGTCCGGCGACCCACAGTGTACACGACCAGCCTGACGGTCCCGTTCACAGAAGCAGATCTTCTGCCACAGAAAGTCAAGCCCAGCAAAGGTACAGTAGGTGTTTATTTTTACGGTAACTGCTGCTGGTTTTGTTGTTACCTCTTTAACCATCTAGCTTCATTGTAGTACATAACCATTTTTCACGCGCCAGTCAATTCTCATTGGATAAAATCAGATCTTGCTTTATTTTTAATATATTCACTCCACAGTACATTAGACTGCAGAAGTTTGATATCTCACGTTGACCTTTCAGTGTCTTTGTTTTATGACTGGTGTAATAACACTCTTGTCGTCTTGTTTACTGTATAATTCCACGTCGCTAGTGTTCAAATCTTATTTGCGAGTTTCTGGAAGCTCAGCAGATGCTAAAAGTCTAATTAGTACCTCAAATTAGTAATTAGAATCACAGTCTCATGAATTCAGATTAAACAGATTAAGGCATGTTTACTCTGTGAAAATGAGAGAATCAAATTTACTTCTGAGTGATGGGAATTATACATTAAGAATCTCTTAGATGTAATGTCATTATGTGTAATTTTTGGACGTCTGTTGGTTGACAGAGACTCGGTTGGAGGCGAAGGCAGCTCTCCAACAGGCTCTGGAGATGAAGAAGCAGGGGAAGAGACAAAAGGCTCATAAGCTGCTCGTGCATGCGCTCAACATGAACCCAGAGTTCGTGGAGGCGCTCACAGAACTGGGAACCATCCTGGAGGAGAAGGACGTTGTGCAAGCCGATCACCTCTACTCGAAGGCTCTCGCCATCTCGCCTTGTAACGAGAAGGCTCTGGTGAGCAGAGACCGCACACTTCCCTTAGTTGAGGAAATAGATCAACGTCACTTCGGAATTATAGACGGAAAGGTACGACGTCTCATGTCTATACCCAAGGGCAACTCTGCTCTGCGACGGGTCATGGAGGAGACCTACTACCATCACATTTATCATACAGTAGCCATCGAAGGCAACACGCTAACTCTCTCAGAGATCCGTCATATTATAGAGACGAGATACGCCGTGCCTGGTAAGAGCCTTCAAGAGCAGAACGAGGCGATTGGCGTTGACGTAGCCATGAAGTACATCAACACCACCCTGCTGTCGCATGCTAATGACATCACCATAGACAACATCCTGGAGATACATCAGCGCGTTCTGGGCTACGTGGATCCCGTTGAAGCCGGGCGATTCCGGACCAGCCAGGTGTTTGTGGGGCATCATATTCCACCCCATCCACAGGACTTGGACAAGCACATGCAGGAGCTGGTGCAGTGGTTAAACTCAGAGGAGACTCTGCATCTACACCCTGTGGAGTTCGCAGCTCTGGCGCATTATAAACTGGTTTACGTGCATCCGTTCGTGGACGGGAACGGACGAACATCTCGACTGCTGATGAATTTCATCCTGATGCAGGCCAGTTATCCACCAATCACCATTCGTAAAGAGCAGAGGGCGGAGTATTACACTGCCTTGGACACAGCCAATGAGGGCGACGTTAGACCCTTTATTAGATTTATTGCCAAATGCACAGAAATCACACTCGATACTTTACTGATAGCCACAACAGAGCATGCGGTCGGGCTGCCTGATGCTAGTATTCACGCTAGCTCTGACTGTAAACAAACCATACGTGTGCATAGCTGAGTGATAGTTTGTTGGTTCATGGGTAAAAACGCACATGTATTTTTTTTTACCTTCAACTTTTTTACCTTCAACATTGCCAGTTTTAAATTCCAAATTTAAGTTTAAAATCTGCATGTTTTTAGTAGATAGTGATTAAACACACTAGGCTGGACAGATCAGGTGACCACAGGATCTTGTCTCAGGTATCTCCTTTTAAAGTTACTAATGCTTATTTAATGCTTTAGATTCAATAATACTGCATAAATCCCTTTATAAGAGCAGCATGTAGGACTGTTTGTTTTTCTGTCTGAATACACTTTTAATTTCTCTACTGGCAATTAAGGAATTTTGCATGGAATGAAAGACCTGATCTCTAAAATTCATAATTTGTGATTACGATAATGTCTTATAAATTGTGCTTGGAAAATGGATTTGTAAAATGCTAAAATTCTGGTGTTTAAATGTTTTGTCATGTTACCAGCTAAAGTACATTTATTGTGAAGTTTCCAGCTTGTTGAATGGTGTCTTTTCTCTCCTTTTGGTATAATTACTCTTAGTCTTGCTGTTTTTAATGCAGTTGCTTAAGGAAATAAATGTGACACATTTAAAGACATCCATCAAACTCAGTTTGGATCAGTCTGAATAAGAGCCGTTAGTAAAACTTTGCCACTGTCTACATTATGATCTCTGATTTTGTTTTCTGTAACGTGTTTCTTAAAGTTTAAAATATTAATGTAACTTAAGGCGTCACATCGCATTGTCTGCTGCTCTTTATTTTAAAAGCTGTTTTAATGGTTACAATCATTAAAGCGATCATAAGTATCTCACAGCAATATTTTTTTATTGATGTATCAGTTTTATTTGTTGAATTTTTGATTTTGCCAGTATTGTATACAAAAACAAGCAAGAAGCACTTTTGTTCTATTTGAACATAGCTATAATTTATTTTACAAATAAAAAAAACTGACAAAAAAAGGATGTTTTATTCTGTGTTATGAACTACATTATCGATCAATTTTGTGTATTTCGTTCCTTCTAGTGCTTGGTTATGTGTTAATCTCCGGTTGTCCCCATGTGGATTATTAGCCTGTATTTATTGTTTGGAAATAATTTATTGTTGGGTAAACAGGAACTGTTGGATATGACCAACTCAAGGACTGGAGTGTACTTAAAACAAGGTTCATAACATTCACTAAGATTAGGTTTACCTGAGACAGAATCTACATGAACACTTAAATGTTACACAAATAACGACAAATGACGTGTTTGACAACCACGTACATTTAATTGCTTCATTTAAATGATTTAGGCCTGAAAACAAAAGAAAAAAGAACAACATACAATTTGAGCAACACAAGGAATACAAAAGGAAAATGTGTCTAAAGACACAGACATGGTCTGGTAAATAAAAATGACCAATCTATAATCAAATACTTGAAACAGTGTTACAGTAAACCAATGCAATAAAAATGCACAATTCGATCCTTTTTTTTTTTTTATGTTGATCAAGACGTTGCACACGACACATTTGTTTCTCAATCACTACTTTAGGCCACTGTGGTGATCAAACGCAAATATATAGCGCTACTGTTTTTTCATTCTTTTAGTTCAAAATATACAAATGTTTTTACAAAACTATGCCCAACCACTTGAACAGGCGTGAACAAGAAACAATAAAAAAAAAGCCAATCAATATGAGCAAACATTTGTAGAACGCTGCAAAGAAAATTTAAATGTAAAAAATTACTGACAGAATGTTTATTATCAATGAAACACATCCATCAAAGCCATCAAAACCAGTAAATAATTCTAACATCCAGAACATTTTAAATGATCTATGATATATGGTGTATATACAATACAGTAATGACTGGTTCACAATCAATGAACCCATAGTGGAAGGTTCTAGCGATATACAGCTGCATAGATTCTTCAACATCAGGAAACAGTTTCCAAAACTGTTCCAAGGCAGCGGTCGTGCTCTTCAGCCAGTCCCGGACTCCAAATATTAGCACAAAAACCTATCAAATCTACAATTCTACATTAGGTACAGCCAATCAGATTGATGGAATGACTCAGATTCTTGATGTTTCTGATTAACAGAATGAATCAGATTCATGACGATTCTGGATTCTCAGTCTGGCTGGCTGTGGAGCACTAGCGTCCATCTTCAGCCCATTTTTGAGAGCACAAGGTAAGGCTGGTTTACAAGCTGCGTCAGCAACTAACAAACACAAGATCCAAAAAGCAGAGCTTGGAAAATACACCCACAAAATACATGACAAAATTCTACAAGCTCTGCCAACAGAACCTACTAAAGTCATAAACACACAATGAAAGCGCATCGGTCAGTAGGGGTGATTTCCTTAAGCATGTATTGTAAATGCATTGTTGAGTAGGTGCTGGATTTTAATTGCTGACAAGATCTATTACTCCATTTTAAGTGAAGGCGCTGTATTACAGATGTTATGTGTATATGTACACATGCAGAATTTCGTGGAACTGCAAATAAATTATTTGTACAACATGCAGTTTAGATATGTAAAATTAAGTTTTTAAACTCATCTTTGACGAAGCAAATGCACATCTACATATCATCTGCCCGGAGGGATCTATACAGAGAAAATAGACCAATGAAACCTCTTTATGATAAATCCTACCTCCATAATAAATGTTCTTGCATAAACCTTTTAAAACAACAGCTCACATCATGTTTCAACAGCTCGTTAAAAAAATACTTGCTGACAAAATCTGAAATCTGCCCCTCCCCAAATCCCTTCATTATCAAGAAATAAATCAAAACAACTGGCATCATCCATGAGGTGTTAAAATATTTTAATATATTTCGAGGGCTGTCAGGTATTTACAGAAAGTAGGCTAAACTGAAATGCTGTCTCTGTAGGAACACAGCATGGCTTTCTGTCAGAAGGCTGGTACACCTTTAACGCTTGATTCTGCACACACAGCTTCACTTTTTGAGGAGCATTCTGGCAAAGTCCTCGTTGGACAGGGACTTTGTTTGCATTTCCAGGCTGGTGGTTGCGGGCCCTCCGTGCACCCCATCTGTGACTGTGCTGTGCGGTGCAGATACGGTGCCGTTCTCCGCTTTGGCATCAGCTGCGTTCTGGCGGTACAACGAACGCGGCAGCAGAGAGATCTGTGTGCGTCCTTTTCCCCTCCTGAGAAGAAATACAACTTTATTATTTTAGCGAATGAAAAGCACGTACACAACAATGAACAAAACATTCTCATGCATTTAAATGGTTAATTTAAATACAGCTGTACTGCAATAAGGCTGACAGAAACATCACTTGCATATTTTAAACCACAAATTTGTATCTTTCTTGTCACAACAATGCACATTAAAATAGCAATGCAAACAGTTATTTAGCGTTATGCAAGTCAACAATCTTCGGAGACGACTGTCTCGTTTACGCTTCAGATTAGACAAATTTTACCAACTATTTTACTGTAAATTCAAAGGTTCACATAGTTTTGTAATTACTGACATTCATAAAGCAGTAATTCAACACGTCTGAGCGGCTGATCTGCTGAATCAAGTACTTACGCTCCCTGAGGTTGTCTCGGCATCATTGCCCCCAGGACTCGAGTGGGAGCTGCTTTCTCTTCCATCCTTCTGCTCGGGGGGTTGCTAATGGCAACCGAGAGCCTGAAGTTCTCCAGCATGGTGCCGTCCATTTTCAGCACAGCCTGTGAGGCTTGAGACTCGTTCTCATATTCTACGTATGCCAAACCCTACGGCACACACATGCATTAATAAGGAGAGTAAATCTTTCACTAAATGATACTTAACATCGTTTTTTTATTGGCAAATCACTTTTCTTACTAAAGAAACTGATACACATTTATCCACTCTGTGGATAACAAACACAAACACACTGCAACGCCAAAACAGTGTGAATACAGAACACTACGACCATGTGTGCTTTTTGAACATTTTAAAGGCATGGACATTAAAGTGACATTGGTCCTCCCTATGTTGCCAGAACAGCTTCAACCCTTCTGGGAAGGCTTTCCACTATAGGATGAAATAAAGCGGCAGGGATTTACTTCCATTACCGTTCAGACACAACAGCATCAGTGAGGTCAGACAAAAATGTTGGGGATGAAGTGTGGATCACAGCTATGATACAACTGAAGGAAAGGTGTTCACTGGGTTGAGCTCGGTGCTCTATGAAAGCCAGGCATGTTCATCCACACAAGACACAGTAAAACTCTAAAATTCTATATGGACCTCACTTTGAGCACAAATCATGCTGGAACAGAAAAGGTAGACCCCATTTTACTAAAAAGATCGCATGGCTTTACGTACCTGTTCGTAATGTGTAGCTGAAATAGCCAAACACATTAATTATAAGAGTCTGTCCATGTTGTTTGTCTATAAAGTGTAACTACAAGACCACAAATCTCTAAGCTTGATCTGATCACATTCTCAAGGAAATTGTACAGTCTTTTTGTG
This sequence comes from Botia almorhae, assembly GCA_036877575.1. NCBI lineage: Eukaryota > Metazoa > Chordata > Actinopteri > Cypriniformes > Botiidae > Botia > Botia almorhae. The sequence goes on along the minus strand of JAZGTJ010008045.1, from coordinate 14,892 downwards.
CATGATGTTGGTAACAGAGGCATACACACCTTGGGTTTGCCTGAGCGATTGGTCACTAGCCGGATGGCTTTGACCGTGCCGTGTTCCTTACAGAGTTGTTCTAGTGTCTCTTTAGTGCAGGTGTAAGGCAGACCAGAGATAAAGATCTTGTGCCTCTCCAATGATGCGTTGTACTTAAAGACCTGGCAGGAAGACATCAATCAAATTACACGTCCAATGACACTTTTAAAAAATGATTACGAAATATTTGCTGCTCATTAAGGTGAACAATTTCATTTGCTGACAACAATTTCAGCCCACTGTTGACACCAAACATCTGGTCAAAATAGCACAAATTATTTGATCAACAAACATCAGTATATACTGTACATACCTTGAAGTCAGGATTCTTATTCTTGTCAACACAAGGAGACACAAACATGGGCCGTCCGTTCAACTCCTGTCTGTCCAGTTTCAGCGCCTCTGGTACGGCAAGCTGGTCCTCAAACTGCACGTAGCAATAACCTCTAAACACACCTTTTGGCGTGAACACTGGCCGCACCTGTCTGACAGTCCCGCAGCTCTGAAACATCTCCCGCAGTTTGCCCTCAGGATCTTCCAGGTTAAAGGCCAAATTACTGACAAAAACGCTGTTTTCATCTTTACGTTGCCCCTGTGTGCCCTCATCCTGCATCTGATGCGGCGCTTCGGTCACATCCTGCAGGTTCTTGCGGTAACCGGGTGGCTCGTTTTTACGCGGGGGTGGAGGTCGTCGCCCGAAAAGGCCACTCTCTGTCTCCATGAGTTCTTCTGGAGCCGTGCTGCCGGAAGATCCATCACCTTTGTGCCTCTTGGATGGAAGCTCTGCACACACAGTCAAAGCTGTGAAAGAACTGCAGCGAAAGCTTTACAGACTGAAAGCTTGTTGGCTTTATGGCAAATTGTTAAAGCTTTCTCATGTCTTTATATTCATAGTGCTGAAAATTTAAATTATATTACTAAACTTTTAACTAAAACAAAACCAAAACAAGGTGTGATGTTTTTACAAACAAGTGCTGTGTTCTCCTCCATACCTGCATCCTCCCCCCACTCCTCCTCATACTCATCTTCTGCTTTCCGTTTATCTCCTGTTCTGTTTGCTTTCTGGCTCTTCTTCTGGGTTTTTTTATCAGCCTTGGCTTTTCTCCTCTGCTCGAATTTCTCCTCCTCTTGTTTAGCTATGACAGCCTCCTTCTGAGCTGTCTGTGAGGAAACAGCGTTCAGACAACAGAAACAAAAAAACATTTGTACATGATGACTTTCCTTTTTCCTATCAGATGCTTTAACACTTCTACCAATAATACGATTCAGAAGTCTGGAATTCAAATCTAATGTAAACCTCTAAATTGTGAAATATTTAAAACATTTTTCCTTGATTTCCTTGCTTTAAATAATGCACACAAGATTTGCACTTATGTTCTTGGCAGCCACTTCTTCTCTAAAGTAAACACACTTTTGAGGGTACTAGAAGTACACATTGGAGCAATCCATGCTTTCTTTGAAACAAACCCTAGCTCCACACTAGAAACTCTCTGGAACAGAATGTTTAAGTTTTGCAGGTATGTGCTGAAATGCTGTTAAAGCACGCAAGCTTTAGAGCTTCGATGTTCCTTTCATTAGAAAAGAGTAAAACTGTTTACTAACAATGAAGTATGTAAGTTAGGACTGTGGTCTTACTCTTGCTCTCTGCTCATTCACTCTGTTCAGTTTGGTCTCTGTTTTCTGCACTGCAGCGTCCCAGTCTTCCAAAGAACCTGCGAGGAAAGACATCACACTTTCACATACACAGCAGTGTGAAGACCATGAACGTTCATCCCCACGAGCGTAACTCACCCTCCACCCTCTCAAAGTTGAGCAGGACATCACACACGTGTTCAGGGTAGTCTGATGTGCACTGCACGGCTCTGTGGAGGGCCTTCCTGCAGTGAGTGGCATCTCCATATGACCTGACGTGCACACAAACACACACAGGTCCAACAGCACGTCAATTCAGCCCTTACAAGACCAAACCAAACGATCCTGATTTCATTTCATAACAAAACTGTCTGATCATATTATCAGGGTCTGTTATTCTAAAGACAAGAAAGGTTTGCACAATCTCTTATTAGACTGGTTTGTCCTCGTTTTCTCCTCCTCTGAAATGACTTCAGAGTCAATGAATTTCCACTTACATAACCAAAGTCATGCAGCCAGAAAATGACTCATCAACAACATCACTGTCTAACATGTCACTCTCTGATCCAGTCACATCATAATGGATACAAATGAACCCCATTGTATTTACAGCTAAATATTCTGTTCCACACAGAAATTCATCACGTTACAGAATAAAACCCTAGGAATGTTATTTCATGTGGTCTCAGCGGTAAACACAACTACTTCAACCTACACACAAGCACTGAGTTTGTCAGCATTGTACAAGCTATTGTAATAAAGGCAGAGTAGGTGATTTGTTCTGGAAACATTGTTTTGTTATGCTGGTTGAAAGCCTCTTCACATCCTGATAGATGTGGATAGATAGATGTGGATAGACCTAAATATATTTCTCTCTTCTGTGGAATGCGCAGGACCATACAATGATCGGCCAATCATTGCATTCGGTCTGAATGCAAAGATAGGATGTCCTACTTGTCTGTCAACCTATGTATCTGCATACTTTGTCGCACCCTGCTCAGTTAGACAATCTTCTGTTCCAGTGTACTGCAGGAGGTGTGGCTTTGAAGAGCGCTCTAAAGGGAGGGTGGGATCTTATGCTTTTAAAACTAGCTTGCTATTGCTAGCATCTCCAGAATTGTGTACCCCACTTTTAACTAGAAATGCTGCAATATTTATAAGACGTTTTCTAAGGAAATTATATTACAAGAGAAAACACACAATATAAATATTTAAATGTTGCTGCTCTCAACAAAGGAAGGCAATTACTAACCTTTCCAGGTTATAATACTCCAGCCACATGTTGGCGTATTTAGCATTTCCTTTTGTCATGATGCTGTCCCACAGTTCTCGGGCCTTCTGCATGTTCTTACAGTGTAGGGCCTGTGGGGGGCAGTCAGAAACAAGCAGTGACGTAATAACCGCACAGACTGTAATCGGCAGAGGGGCATTAGCTAATGGAGGATGGACAGATGCGTTGGTGTAGCGTTTCCTCACCTCTATCCTCGCCCAATTCTGCATGATTGTGCAGGACAGATCTCCACTTTCACTGAACCCTGGAAAGAACAGAGAGAGCAGCTGAGTCAATCCATCTGTATCATATTCTCTCCTTCAAGCAGCTGGCAGATACACTTACTCTCCTCCACGTCTTGTTTCAGGTAGTCAAGGGAGCGTGTGAAAGCTGCCCGCAGCTCGTCCAGCTCCCTGCTCCACTCTGCAGTAATCAACAAATGCATCAATTATGAATCACCAGATTAACTCATCTGTTATCAGCTGTGACTAAGGTAGACCAAAGACTAAGAGCGCAGGATTGAAAACTATAATGCAAGGATACATAAATACTTCGATGCATATTTGTCGTATTGCTTGAGGATATGTACTCGCCTTTGCTGAAATCCACACGTCTCCTCAGGTAGTCCAAATAAGACTGCCAGATTTCTACATAATCTGTCGCCTGTATGAATCCTGCATTCAGGGCCTTTTCAAACACATCTGAGAACAAGAATTCATAATCAATTTCAAGTCATGTCACTTCTTCTGCACTTTGAATCATCTGTTCCATCCATGCTAAACATTCTTGAGGTTCCATTCATGCTAAATGTTTTTTGAGATCCCACTCATGCTGAACATTTTTTTTGTTGCTCAAAGTAATTCAATCTTTTAAAACTCATTTTTCTAACAGTTCTTGTGACATCTGATGACAAAGTCACAGACATCAGTACCTGTCACTGTTTGATGGTCTGCTCCGTGCCTCTCCAGAGCCAAAATGTAGCTCTTCCACAGGCCCATGGTCCACGGGCAGTTCCTGACGGCTCGCTCATGAGCGGATAACACTAGTTCTTTAATCTTCAACTGACGATCCTGGAATAAAGCAGGAGAAAACACAAGAACACGCTGAGCAGAGATTTGTGAAGCTGGGTATTTCCCTCAGAGAAGGTAATGACTAAGCCAACATCCACAAACCCAAAATGACATTCATCACCTACAAGATCTGACTGTGGAATAATACCAGTTTCAGTTCCACATTTTCCATGTGTGTATCATAGCAGAATGCTGCCAACCAAACACACATCAAGTATCAATAAAGCTGCGATTTGTTTCGCCTCTCTACTGCCATCTCTGTTTGAAACATAAAACTGCAGGTTTAACATACTTTATCAAGGTTAAAGTCAAATGAAAACATGAAAATGAAAAAATGTCTCGTAGACATTTACAAGAAAAAGAACAGACCCGACGAATCGGGGTAGAGTAAGAACACCATATTGAACACTGATCTGTTATGACCTTCCTCAGTAACGGATGTTTTTTTACCCCAAAAACTTACAGATTGCAGCTTTAAAACAGGTTAAAACATTGGTAACATGGATTCCAGGCAAAAACTAGAAATAAGATAAACAATTCTGATATTTGCCTGTACCCTCAAGATTTTTGTCAGCTATTCTTCATCTTTACAGGAAATTAACATTACGTTTTTAATTAACTGGGGAAGCAAACATCTCTTTAGTTTTTTAACGAAACTGCAACAGCTCTGCTTAGGACAGAAACTACCAGTCATATTTTCTGTGCAGTTTAACAGACATTGTCACACCAAAGCCACTGAACATGTTTCTGAAAGAGCAGCGCGTGATGAACAGTCTATAACGACTCATAATCCACACGTAAATCCAACGCTGCCGTCCTTCTGCCAAACCATTTACAAGCAGCTCTGCCGTTCAAAGATTACGTGTCTGGCCTGGAGCTACACGAGACATTCAGCAGGGAATCACGTCTTCATTTCAAAGCAGAAGCGAGCGATTTAATCTACACGTAGACTCAATCTGTCTCTGGGAAACGGTTCCACATCAATAATCATTCAGTGAGATGCAATAATGCCTGTACAAAAGGGAGATGCATGAAAGCCCAGTTCTGGCTCCACCAGCCTCACATCTGCTCACTGGTCTTTAAAACAGCTTGGCTCCATCAGAATGACTGAATGAGGATATCTGCTGGATGTTCTTTGAAGCCTGCCAAGGAAGTTTGTTACCAGGGAATTCATTTCACAAAAGGCTCTTGATTCTTTAGACCCAAAGTGTCACAACTGCTGTCCTGGCCAATCCAACCGCATGTTACCGCCCATATGGCCACCGAAACCAATCACAATATTAAAAAAAGGTGATGAAGATCAACAGTTATGTAGAAGACTCTAGGCACGACACGACACTTTGTGATCCCCACATCCATTAGACAAAGCAGTTCTGTGCCTCACAGTGTGAGGCGCATATAATTTAGTCAAATAGCGTCTCAATTTAATAACTAAGAGAGTACAAACATGGAGGCTTGATTTAATTACTTCACACCTCTATAGTGGACAGGAATTCAACTGCCTGAATGAACTCCATCAACACACTTCAGCCTGTATCCCTTAACACAGAACTTCCTTTAGTCCATCCGCTGAATCATAATGACCGAATGGATAACAGCTTTAGTCGCTAATGTGGGGGAGCGATCTCTCTCTCTCTCTCTCTCTTTCATTCTTCTCTCTTTCTGTCTCGTTAACTCACGGTTTTCCCCTCCATCTGGTGAGGTGCTGCCTCTAATGTGTTCTCAGCTGTGCATCTCATTACCGCGCCATTAAGGCAATTAATGCAGCCCCGAATAAACGCAGGGAGGCGGGTGGGAGGGGGGAAGTGAATACGCGTGGGCCGCTCACCAGATACGTGGTGTATTTGATCCACAGGTCGGGCACGAGGCAGTTCTCCGCCAGCGCTCGTTCGAAAATGATCTGGACCCTGGCCGGATCGCCTTCCTTCATCTCGAAATCTATGTAGGTCTGATACTCGGCCAGCTTTGGCGGTTCGGAGACGAGCTGAAACAGAGATCAGCAGCGTTAAAAATGTTTACAAAATTTTACAGAAGCACGTAAACAAATCACATTTGGAGCACGTTGCTATAGCAAATACAGCACTTCATTTAATTTTAAAAAGTGAGTCACACTGACACGTCTGTTCTAACGGAATGAGCATAGGAGCTCTTAACTAATTATTGCACAGCTTAATTATAATTTATCCGCTGTATCTTTTAATTGCCACATGGACACAGCAGCTGAATGATAACAGCAGCTCTGCCCACCTACAGTTTGAGCTATTCATCAAAACCAGTGTAATTCCGTTCACTATTAAATCTGCTTTCTATGGCAACTGCTCAAGCTGGCAACTGTGCTGTAGTAATAATGAGCAGTCGCACAAACTACCTCCGCTGAATGAGTATGACGTCAGCGTTTGGTTAACTGTATTCATCATTCACAGACTGAGCTTGAGATAAGACTGAGCTCTAATAATAAACGTTGGTCCTGACATGCATAATAATAATAATAATAATATGCTTATTGAAGCAGAGCTTTCATTAGTACAGTCATTTTGCTCACCCTCACGCTCAGCACACTTCTGGCAGTCAGTATCTAAGCTACTGTCAGACCGTTGCAAGAAAATGTAATTTTACATCACAATCGCTGCCTTTTTACTGTCGCCAGAGATGTAATTGTGCGGTTAATAATAATGAAATGTTCCAGTCAGTTCTGTCATAAAGCTACAGCAGTGAGGAGAGAGTGCAGCTACCAAAGCCTCATCGTAAGATTTGCGTTTCTCCATCTGTTGCAGGGCGCGTCTGTACTGGTGTGTGGTCGTCTCGGGCACACCATCATCTGCCCAGTCTGAGTACTCCGCATATGTTCCCTCCATATCTGCACAACACAATATTAACATGCCGAGATGAGTAACCAAGCATCCAAATACTCCAGACTCCTCTTTTAAAGCGGCAACTTTTTGGGGGTTAAAAAAGAACAAACACCAGTCATTGAGCAAGTTTATAACAGATCAGTGCTTAACATGGTGTCTCTTTACCTTTCTCAAATTCACAACGGTAAGCTTCTAATAATGATGTATAACTTGAGCTGTCAGGCCTGATTTTCCAGGAAATGTCAGTTTGGCTTTATCTGACTTCAGTATACATACAGACTAGTATGTAAAGTAACCTGCAGTTTTAGGTTTCAAACTGAGATGGCGACAAAGAGGCAAAAGTTATGAATTGCAGATTAAACAAGATCGAATCCATATTTACAATCAGAAAAGAGCAAAACATCCCTGTGAACTGTTTGTTTGCCTGAAGTACACAGTGTCCGCACTGTGCACTTTGTTACGCTACAGTTTTACACCTATGTCATCACTATGAGACAGTTTTCCTACAAACAAAACAGGCTCTAGAAACATGAGCCACACTGCATGAAATCGGTGATCTGGCTCTATGCTGAGTGGGATGCGTTCAGTCTTCTCCTCCACATCTCTGGTTCCAAAACACCTGGCAAAGGAGAACCTGCTCACAAAAGCAGCCCATCTGTCTATCTGCAGGCAGCTTCTGCCCCTCCTGCCCTCAGTTACAGCGCCTGCTGGTGCCAGTGTCTACCCGACAAAACCTGCACTTGGCTTTACACACACCATAAACACTGAGCAACATTATTTGTCATTTTAAGTCTTAATCCTGTCTGACCACACTTCAGTTCTGACCAGTCCTGTTTTTCTCAGTTTGATGAGGCTTTTATCTGCCAAATCGTGCAATTTCACATTCATAGTGTGAATTCTTTTGGTCATATTCATGGTGTAAATTCTTTGGATATCCGTTCTCTAAACCTTCCAGTCTGTGGATGTAAATTTTTCCGATTACTCGATCCAACACTGGAATAAGAAAAAGGGGGAGAAGAACGAAAACTGAAGGATTTAAGGGGATTAAAGAGAGAAAATCTTCATCTCTCACCCATCAGAGGTACCGCTAGCTGTCGTCTGAAGAGCGTGTGTATGCGCTCCAGCTGGACGCTCAACATCTCCTGTTGTTCTCGTGATGGAACGCTGCCAGGAGGCGGCTGAGAAAGACAGACAGGTTTAAACCTATAACAACTACACACAGAGCAAACATAACATTTTATAAACATTTATTCAATCTTTAAGTTTTTTAACTTAATTCATTTTAATATTGATGGATGGGTGTGGCTATTTCTCAATCCTGATTTTTTTATATTGAAACAATTTGCAAACATCCTGCAATAAATCCAGGAAGGAACTCTGAGGTACCTGTACTGTGGAGAGAATCGCAATCTCAAACTCTCTGTACGCCTCCCAGATGGCAGATCCTTTGGTCACGTGCAGACCCACTGCAGTCAGCGCCCTCTCAAAGATGGAGCGGACGCGCTCGATGCCGCCCTGAGCTCCCATACCCCCGATGGAGAACTGCACAAACTCCAGCCAGATCTCTGGACCTGTGCACATGTTTCAAAGTGGATTTCTCAAAACATTCCATTTACAATTAAGCAGCCACTGCAGTACTCATAGACTGCTGATAGACAGACTTAAAATAATTCTACTGCTTAATTAAAAACACCACAGGTGACAGGAAAATGACGCATTTTCACAACCATACTTTTATGATTATAAATTTTACATAATTGAGGCCTAAGGCAGCATCTTAAATTTAGAAAAACACCTTTTCCAAATGAACTTCCTGTGAGACTACAAAAAACTGCTTCAGAGAACTCATCAAGTCATTTCACTGCTCAGTTTAAGTCAGTGATGAAGCCACACTTACAGATGTAATCTTTCACCGCCCTCTCAAACAGCTCGTACACTTTCTCACGCTCCGCATCATCATCCACGAGGCGAATTTCATCTTTCAGCCAGTCCAGCCAAATCTCTGCAAACCAGTCACTTATGAGACGCAATAAACAAACACCTACATCATACATTTCATTCTTAAAAATACAGGTTGTTACATCGTCCTAAGAGGCAAAAAAACACATTACATGAGTAAATGACTGAGTTTTGAGTGAACTATCCTTTTAACATCACTCAGCTGAGGTTTTCACACTCTACAATAATGAACAATAATGAACAACACTACAACACTAATCATCATTCAGATGACTTCTGGATACTGGAAATCAGCCTTCCCGTAGGGTTCAGTTAAAGATGTATATAAAGTGTGAACTTCACGTGCTCTTCAAACACATGAATGAACCAACAGGAAATATAAAGATGACCTGGATTCTTAAAAGCACTTCTTGTGCTTCCACTTAAAAACTTAAGACATAATCCTCACTGTTCTCTCTGTTACACAATCAGAGAAGCATCTGGCTACTGTAGGAGGAACACTGAAAGACCTAAGAGCAGCAGAGAGAAGCCGACCTTCAGTGAGGGGAAAGAGCTCACTCATCTTCTGCCTGGCCCTGCGCAGTCGGTGCAGCTTCCCTTCCTGCCGCAGGAGTTTGATCAGGTCCACATGGCAGTTGTAATCAAATGCATTGATTGACAGCTGAAGGAGAAAGCACACGAAAAAGTCATTCACAAAATATATTAAAACTTTGAAGTATTTTGCAGAAGCTGACCACCAATTTTTAAGTCTCAAAAACAGAGCAAAACATTAAACCAACAACTGGTAATCTTTTAGGGGTTAAAAATGAACACAAATCAGTGATCGATCAATAAATAACAGAATAGCGTTTAAAACAGTCTCCCTATTCACAATGTTAAGTTTGTAATAACGTGTAATAAATTGAGCTGTCGGTTTAAAAGCCAGTTTGGCTTTAGCGTAAGTCATGAAAAGTATGTAAAGTAACCTGCAGTTTTAAGTTTCAAACAGAGATGGCGGTAGAGAGGGGAAAGTTATACTTCTGATGTAAAACCAGAAGAATCAAAAATACATTAGCAAACAACTTAATAGTCTCAATGCATACGGGAACAGGTTTGCAAGGAAAAGACCCTGAACTCAGATTAAATGTTTATTCAGCTGCACTAAGTTACACCCACATCTGTACAGATCCTGATTCTGCTGTTCCCAGGAGAGCAGCCCAAACAATGAACAGCTAATGAGTTTGAGGGGGTGGGTGGCTAAAGCATCATCTGGAGACGGTGGGCATTCTGCAGTGTAACACACTAGAGTGGAAGCCACTGGAACACTGTCACTTCCCACGAGGAGCGACACTCGCTGTGGAACTTAAAACACTAACAATAATCACACGATGGCTATCAGTACCATTTGCTGTGATCAGCTGTATTTGTTTATGTGAGAAACAAGACAAACTCTGCTCATTTCTTTCTAATGCATCCCATTATAACTGAAACTGGCTAACAACTGGGTGAACATGGCCGGCAAAGTGTAGGTAGCCTGGAACATGCAGTGGAGAGACACTATTGGACTGCTATTCAGTGTAGATCATTGGCTCGCATCTATTTACAATGACAGGGAATGACTTGCAGAAATAAAAAGAAAAACAAACTCACAGAGACTTAACCTTATGTCTCTTACTCTTATGCCTATGTTAATTCAACAGATACACGTTCATATAAAAAAAACTCGACTTTTAAAGCCATTTACTGCAAACCAGGTACCAGAATCCCACGAAATCCAATGAAATCTCCAGAACAGTGTTTTGCATCCCAAAACTAATGTATTATTATTATCTAACCCTAAAATGGACCAACAAGTGGTTTTCGGTACAGTCAGCTCTTATATATTTAAGATTCATCGCAATGT
>JAZGTJ010008044.1:0-21702 GCA_036877575.1 Botia almorhae | reverse complement strand
ATTCATCGGGAAACTAGCGGATGACACAGTTCACAAGACTATCATCAGAACGTTTCCTAATCAGAAGCCGTGGGTGGATAAATCCGTCCGCGACGCTCTGAGAAAAGCAGCGGAAACATGTTTTCGCCAGCGGAAACATGGACGAGTATAAAGCTGCATCCTTCAGTGTGTGCAGAATGGTGAAGCAGGCAAAGCGGCGCTATGGACAGAAACTAAAGTCACAATTTCAACAGAGTGGCTCTAGGAGTCTGTGGCAGGGACTAAGAACTATGACGGACTACAAAACATCATCTTCCAGATCGGTGAATGCGGACGCTTCTCTAGCAGACGAGCTAAACATCTTTTATGCTCACTTCAAGGCTGCAGCTCACAGTGCTACCGCCGTTAGCAGCGCTATAGGCAGCACACATGAGAAGCATGCCAGAGAGGACAACGCGTTCATCATCTCGGAGCACAGCGTGAGAATGGCATTCAGGAGAGTGAATACCAGAAAAGCAGCAGGACCAGATGGCATCACGGATCGGGTCCTTAAGGCCTGTGCCGACCAGCTTGCTTCTGTGTTCACTGAGATCTTCAACCTCTCCCTGGAACAGTCTACAATCCCGACATGCTTCAAACAGTCCACCATTGTTCCTGTCCCCAAGAAACCCCAGCCCGCCTGCCTGAATGACTACCGCCTAGTAGCCCTGACCTCAGTAGTGATGAAGTGCTTCGAAAGACTCATCAGAAACATCATCACTTCTTCCCTACCTGACACCTTGGACCTGCTACAGTTTGCGTACCGTCCCAACCGGTCTACTGAAGACGCCATCGTACACCTCCATTATACAGCCCTGAGCCATCTGGACTGCAGGAAGGGGAATTATGTTAAAATGCTGTTTGTTGAGTACAGTTCAGTGTTTAACACCATAATTCCCTCTATACTCACCACTAAGTTGGAGATCCTAGGCCTTAGCCCATCCCTGTGTCAATGGACCTCCAACTTCCTGCGAGACAGACCTCAGGCAGTACGGGTGGGCAACCATGTCTCACCCTCACTCACCCTCAGCACTGGAGCCCCCCAGGGTTGTGTTCTGATCCCCCTGCAGTACTCATTGTACACCTTTGACTGTGTGGCCACTTCCAGCTCCACCAACATTGTGAAGTTTGCAGACGATACTGTGGTGGTGGGCCTGATATCCAATAACAACGAAGCGGTCTACCTAGAGGAGATTAAAAACCTGGAGACATGGTGCCAGATCAACAATCTCCTCCTGAACGTCAGCAAGACAAATGAGCTGATAGTGGACTTTAGCACAAAGCAGGAGAGGAATTACCAGCCCCTCACAATCGAAGGGACCCCAGTGGAGAGAGTGAACAGTTTTCGGTACCTAGGTGTTTACATCACGCAGGACCTGACATGGTCCTGTCACGTTAACACCCTGGTGAAGAAGGCCCGGCAGCATCTTTATCATCTTAGACGGCTGAAGGACTTTTAACTGCCCTCAAAGACATTCTACACATGCACCATTGAGAGCATCCTGACGGGAAACATCACAGCCTGGTTTGGAAACAGCACCAAATAGGACAGGCAAGCTCTTCAGAGGGTGGTGCAAACAGCCGAGCGCACCATCCGCACCGAGCTCCCTGACCTGGAGACTATATACAGCAAGCAGTGCTGGACCAAAGCCAGGAAGATTATGAAGGACCTCAGCCATCCCAACAATGGACTCTTCTCTCTGTTGCAGTCAGGGAAACGTTTTCGTTCTCTGGAGGCGAACACAGAGAGAATGAGCAGGAGCTTCTTCCCGCAGGCCATTCGGGCCCTCAACCAGAACACTTAGGATCTGGACTTTCTGGACCCACACAACACAACCACTCTACCTCAGCCGATGTTGCACATGCAAATTTGCACTATTTGTACATCTATACATCTATACATACATACATTTTACATATGTATTTATATACATATTACACTGTAAATACTGTACACTTTAAATTTTTTTACAAAATCTTTATACTTTAAATCTTTAATTTTTTTAAAACTACATTTTTTACTTAAAATTTTTACTTTTCTTTCTGTAAGACAGTCGTAAAAAACATTTCACTGCATGTCGTACTGTGTATGATTTTGTATGTGACAAATAAAATTTGAATTTGAATTTGACCCCACTCTCATAGAAGAGTTCCACCAAGTGCATCCGGAATAATAATTGAATTAAAGAGCTCTCTAATCGTTATTATTACTAGTAACATCTGGATTGCAGAGCTCTGTAACTCTGTAATTAGAGAGCTCTATAATTCATTCAAAAAAGGAATTATGAAGCACTTTAATTGTAATTGTTACTAGTACGAATTAAATTAAAGAACTCTCTAATTCAATTCTTATTAGTAAAAATGCAATTGCGACGAATAACATTGGGGAGATCATTTTGCCTTCCATAATAAAGGCTATACCTGTAGGGAGAGAGGAGAAATGTTAGTAGGGTGTTTTTTTAATATAATTATTCATATTCATATCAGGTATTCATGAAAGAAGCAGGTTTTTAGCTGTTTGTTGAATGTAGTGTGGGATGCAGCAGACCGAACAGAGTTTGGAAGATCATTCCACCAGTGAGGGATGATAAAGAACTTTAGAGACTTTTGTCATTGATAATAATTGTAATCGACAAATCAATCTGTTTTGTTAGTGTTGCACGAAACTTGTTTTTCTATTCTCGTTTTTGTTCACCCCCCAAACCCACACTGATCCAAAAATGGTAGAGTATTACCAAGCTAATCATATGTAATATATGTAAGCTTTTATATGTGTATTATATCACTCTCGTCAAGTGTTTTATATATATAGTTATACATATTTATATATAACTATAAATGTATAGAAACACACTTTATAATTAACAATAAGTACAATAAGCAAGTACAACTAGAGAAACAACTGTCATCTTTGCATACTTTGCATACATCTTTGCATACATGTTTACAACAAATTATAACAGGTAATATGAAGAAAAAGACGGCTTGTTTAAATATCTGCTTTCATTTAGTTTTTACGTTTAGTTTTAATATGCGTTACAAGTGGTTTGTTTATATAACTTATTGTTTATTGTTGTGTTGCAATAACAAATCATGAGGTGACATTACAGGAAATAAAGCCATTCTTAGTATTTCACCAAACAGTCATTCAGAAGAAATGTAGGACACCCTCATTCCAAATTTACATCTGTAAATTTAATGTAACATGACTTTGTACACTGATCTGTTGAATGCAGAGAATATATTTTAGTAGTGCTGGGTGTCAACACATACCCAACACATTTTTTATTTTAAATCTACCAGTTGACTGTAGAAAGAAAAAACAGAAAAAAATGTCAAACGTGCAACATAAGATACAGGATACATGGTATTATTGCAAATGTAACTGTTAATTAGATGTATATTGATAAAACTAATCAGGGATACTAGGGTTGTTGTTGGTTGTGAATAAAAAGTTGACTGAACTGATAAAAACTACCACACATTTGGACTATTTGAATAAATGATAAATACATTAATAAATGAATAAATGATAAATACATTAGAAACACGTCATTCTGTGTAAAGGCCTGTACCTCTCATAGGCTGCACAAAAATTTTACTCACATCTGACACAGATCGGAATTTGTTGCACATGTGTAAACTATGGGGGTAGAATTGTTGCATAATTTAATTGCTAATAATAGGAATTATAATTGGAATAATGGAATTAGCTAATAATAATTGCTCATTCCAGATAAATATATTATGATCCACAAATAAATGTAAAACGATCGAGAAAAACAAGCATATTCACAAAATAAATATAATGAGATCCACAAACATGAACTAAATTCACAAATAAATAAAATGAGACTTGCAAATAAAAAACATATTCACAAATATATTGTGGTCTGTGAGAAGGTATTGTATTCAGACTGTATTCGGACATTGCCTTTCTATGGGCTGAGGTGCCCTTAAAGTGTCCAGGCATGTTGTTGTGACAATGGATGCCTCCAAGACAGGCTGGGGTGCTGTGTGCAACAGGCAGACAGCTTTGGGCCCCTGGGCAGGACCTCGACATCTGTGGCCCATCAGTTGCCTCAAGTTGTTGGCAGTGCTTTTGGCCCTGCACCGGTTTCATCCATTGCTGCAGGACAGGCATGTGTTAGTCCGTACGGTCAAGGCGGTCTACGCTAACGTCACATGTTTCAACTCGCCCGCCATCTCCTCCTTTGGAGTCAGCGGCGACTCGGGATGGTTCACGCCATCTACATTCCGGGTGATCCAACTGTGCGGCCAATGTACTTACACAGCAGCTATCAAGCCCGGGAGAGGAAAGACTCAATCCCCACACAGTCCAGCTGATCTGGAGTCGATTCGGGGAGGTGCAGGTGGACCTGTTTGCCTTTCACGAGTCCTCCCGCTGCCTGTTGTTCTATTCCCTGTCCGAGGCCCCCCTCGGTACGGATGCATTGGCACTCAGCTGGCCCCGAGCCCTGTGCAAATACACGTTTCCCCCAGTGAGCCTCCCTGCACAAACCCTATGCAAGGATGAGGAGCAGGTCTTGCTGGTTGTGCCATACTGGCCCATAATGCCCCCTTCTGGGCATTGGTGCATGACGTCTCTCTATCAGACATTTGCAGAGCTGCAGGCTGGGCGGCAACCAACACCTTTACAAGGTTCTATAATAACAGGGTGGAACCTGTATCTTTCCGTGTGTTGGGGCCCACTAGTTAGTGGGCGGGAGCACACTCTCTGTGTCTTCGCTTGCATCTTGCATTCCTGCCCCCCTGGGATAGGGGGAAATAGGCATTTGTTCTCCTTCGCAGCGGTTTCCCACTGGCGAACCCTGCATTGAGTTTCCTCCATGGGCAAGCAGGCTCGGCGGAGGAGTCTCACGCTAGGCCCTGTATTTGTCTGTATACCACAGTCAACCCTTGTGCTGGGCTAGGTGCTCCATGTGTAGTGATTCCCCCTTGGTAATCTTACATGTGTAGTCTCCATGATACGGTTTTCCTGTCTTGAAATCATGTCTTTCCCATGGCACTTTACTGCTGCTAGTCTCTGTGGGACAGTGGTGCCTTCCCAGTACAAAGAACCTGCACAGAGACCTTTACCAAAGGTAATACTGCCTTGTAGGTCTATACCTCATCTCCACGTTACCTCCTTTTTAGCGGGGTGCGGTCTATGCAGTGCCCTTTTCCTGGATTGGGCATTTTCCCCAGTGTTTCTCATGGCTATATCAAGAGAGGAAAGAGACCTGTGCACTGAGGTGCCTTATCCTGGTGGGACAGGAACAATCGTCACAACCTATCTGCGTCCAGGCTCCATACCCGGTTGGGCTGTAAAGGTTGGGCTGCAACATTTTGCCTGTGCAGAGCACTGGGTAGGTTATGGAGGCAGGGAAGCTGTCATACAGAGGCAATGACTGACTGAAAGGGACCATCTTGGTTACATATGTAACCCCTTGCCAGTAC
The DNA here is from genome assembly GCA_036877575.1 of Botia almorhae. Classification (NCBI taxonomy): domain Eukaryota; kingdom Metazoa; phylum Chordata; class Actinopteri; order Cypriniformes; family Botiidae; genus Botia; species Botia almorhae. The sequence goes on along the minus strand of JAZGTJ010008044.1, from coordinate 16,224 downwards.
ATCTGTTATTTTGGGAAGTGTCCCTTGTTCCTATCTAATTTATCTAATTATGCAGCCTAATAATCCCATAGGGGATTTGAGTAATAAATCTATAGGACTATGTGTAGGCTATGCGAATGTATCTGCCTCCTGGACAACACTGGGAAGACTATTCCAAAGTTTGGGCGCCAAATACAAAAGGATCTACCACCAGCACTTATGAAATTCTTGGTACTATCAGTTGGCCAGAATTTTCAGATCGCAGTGAATGCTAAGGACTGTAATAGGAGAGGAGTTCTTTTAGGTATTAAGGAGCTAAACCATTCAGGGCCTTGTAGGTGATCAGTAAAATTTTAAAGCTTATACAATGCTGGTGTCAATGATAGGCAGCCAGTGTAGTGTTGACAAATCTGGGTGAATGCAGTTTTACAAATATTGAAAATGTGGTTTTCAAAGTACAAATTGCTATAAAAAATGACACCCAGATTCTTGGCTAATGAAGAAGGCTTTATAGAGCATCCATCAAGAGTGAGACAGTGTTCTAGGATGTTTCTATCATGGAAAAGTAAAGTAACAGTTGAGCGGAAAAAAGGTTTAACGAAAAATATTTTTTAAAGAAGCACCGCACAGCAAAACAGTAACACTGTCACATCAGTTGCATGCAAAGAAAATGTGAGACCCTTGCTATCTATCCCTGTTTTTTATTCTCCTGAGATATGTGCTATGGGGCCCAACTAGCCTTGATCCACGTAGAGACTGCTAGAAACAGTTGCTTTGTGTGTGTGTCAGGAAAAACCTTGAAAGGACAAGGGACATTGAGACTAGCATAGGAATTTAAAGTGATAAAGTTGATAAAGTGAATATATTGTCTGACATGCACACTCCCATGCACAGAGACAGGATCTAATCTGACCTTGTTAGGAATAGTTTCCAGGCAAAGCAGATTTTAAAAGAATACAGTATATGCAATCTATTATGAATAACATGATTGAATTTCACCTCATTTCGTGTGGTGGATTTTTGTCCAATAAGTAAAACTTCTGTTTTGTCTGAATTTAATAGTAGAAAGTTTTGATATTGACTATGCATTCTGTTAGTTTGGTGAATTTATGAGTCTCGTTGGGCCTAGAAGAAAAATCTGAGTATCATCAGCATAACAATGAAAACTAACTTCATTTCTAGTAATAATTGCTCCCAGAGGTAGCATGTAAAGGGTGAAAAGTAGGGTCCCAAGCACTGAGCCCTGCGGTACTCCATACTGGACTTGTGATCGGTATGACACCTTTTTACTCACAGTAACAAACTGGAATCGGTCAGATAAATACGATTGAAACCATGCCAGTGCAGTTACATTTATGCCAACATAAATTTCAAGCCTATTGAGTAGAATGCTGTGGTCAATAGTGTCAAAGGCTGTGTTAAGATCAAGTAATATTAGAAGAGAGATGCAGCCATGTTCGGCTAACAAGAGCAGATCATTTGTCACTTTGATGAAAGCAGTCTCTGTGTTACGGTGGAGGCTCCCGCTCCGCCTCCTTCACACCATCAGAGGGAGCCCTTGCCTGAGTATTAAATCCACTCGAACTACAATTCCCATGGACCCACTCGCTCTGCTGATTACTTCCTTTTTGTCACATGGATCTCGTTAGCGGGACTATTTAAATGCCAGATCCCCATTGACTCTTCGCAATGTCTTGTATTGCCTTTTGTGTACATTTCAGAGTGTTTATTCCCTGTTGTTTTGCCTGGTTACGTTTGGACTGTTTATGGTTATTCTGTTTGTTTGCTGCCTGCCTTTTTGAGTGCGCTTTGGATTACGCTTTGGATTGTTTGCTGTCTGCCCTGGACTGTGCTTGTTTAAACGCTCATGATTGTTTGCCACAGGTTTTTGAACACCCTGCGGAGGGAGTAAATCCAGGTGAGCAATTGCTTTCATTATCCCAGGAAGGTCAACCAGCGGCGGAGTATGCTTTGAACTTCCGCACACTCGCTGCTCAGACTACCTGGGTGGAGGATACTCTGCTCCTCCTTTATCAAAAAGGCCAGAACTACAATCTAAGCTCACCTGTCATGATGAAGGGAGATCCCTGAGTGAGTACATAGACCTTTCAATACAGATTGATAATCTTTTTTATTGTCGACGTCCCCACTGAGGGACTTTTCCAGTCAGATCCAGGGGTGCAGCCCCCCATGAGCCCATGCAAGTCAATTACACTCCGAAGAACATGAACGACCCTATCGTTTAGGCCTTTGCCTGTACTGCGGACAATCAGGTCATTTGAGGTCCTCCTGTCCAGTCCGACCCAAACCCGATCAAGCTCCATTGAGTCTAGCGACCACTACTAATCAAATTAGCAATGTTATACACTTACCTGTAACTATATCCATCTCAGGAAATAGGATATTTACCTCCACTCTAGTACACTCGGGAGCAGCAGCTAACTTCATTTCCACTGAATTTGCTCAGGTCAATAAGATCCCTCTAACTGCTTGTTCCTCTTCCCTAGATGTGGAAGCGATAGACGGTCAGCCCCTGGGAGTATGACGAGTGGAGCATTAGACAGAGACATTACAACTCCAAATAGGCATGCTCCACTCAGAGAACCTCCAACTTTACGCCACATCATCTCCCACACACACTATCGTTCTGGGGCTGCCTTGGTTACGCATGCATGAGCCTTTCATATCCTGTAGCAAGGGCCAGATCCTTCATTGGTGTGTGAATTGCCATGACCAATGTTTATAGAAAGTTATTCCAATTCTGAGTACTCTGATCTAGCCATTGTATTCAGCAAAAGTAAAGCCTCTCATTTACCACCCCATCGTTAAACCCGGCGCGTTACCTCCTAAAGGCTTAATATTTTCCCTATCGCAACCTGAATCTGCAGCTATGCCCCAATATATCAAGTAAGAACTAGCTAAGGGATTCATCCGTCCGTCTAACACCCCTGCTTCAGCAAGCTTCTTCTTCTTAAGAAGAAAGACGGAGGATTAAGACCCTGTATAGATTATTGTATTCTCAATGACGTCATCATGAAATTCCGCTATCTGCTTTCACTAATTCCTGTTGCCCTTGAACAGCTTCGCAGAGCAAAGTTTTTCACCAAACTCAATCTCAGGAGTGCTTACAATTTCATCCGTATTCAAGAAGGGGATGAGTGGAAGACAGCATTCTCCACTGCATCTGGTCACTTTGGTCTAGCAAATAGTCTTTCAGTCCTTCATGAATGACATTTTCCGTGATATGCACGAGAAATGGGCCACAGTCTATATCGACACCTTTTGATCTATTCAGAGACCTTGGAGGAACATAAGAAACGCGTGCACCTAGTTCTTCAACGTTTTAATGATAACAACTTATTCGTCAAGGGTGAGAAATGTAAATTCAATAGTACCTGCACAACCTTCATCGGTTATGTAATCAGTAATTCAGTCCCTAAAACAGTAAAAGCATTACAATGCTTTCTTGGCTTTTCTAATTTGTATCGTAGATTCCTCCGCAGTTTTAGCTCTGTAGCCACCCCTCTGCCATCCTTTGTTAAACGTCATTCGGGTCGTGTGGTCTGGAACTATTTGGCAAGCAGGGCTTTCTCAGAACTTAAGTCACGTTTTACCACATCCCCTGTCCTCCGCCATCCGGACCCTGATCTCCCCTTTGTCGTCAAGGTAGACACCTCTAATCATGGCATAGGGGCTGTGCTGTCTCAACAGCACGCTTCCCTTCCTAAAATGTTTCCATGCACATTTATTCACGCAAACTCTCCCCTGCAGAGCAGAACTATGATGTAGGGAATTGTGAATTACTGGTTATCAAATTAGCTTTAGAGGAGTGGCGTCATTGGTTTGGGGGAGCTGCACACCCTTTCACGGCCATTACCAATCACAAAAATCTTGAATACATTCCCTGGTCCCTGTTCTTTACTTGCTTTGATTTTTCAGTTACCTATTGTCCAGGCTCTAGGAATGTTAAGGCTGACGTCATGTCTAGACAGTGAGTACCTGCACCTAAACTAGAATCTTCTGAACTGATCAGTCTCTACCTCGTCCAGATGAATGTCCCGAGAACCTCACTTTCGTACCCGAACCATTTAGAAAATGTGTACTCACTCAGGTACATAAAGATCCCAACTCTGGTCACCCAGGAATCACTGCTACACTTCACTTGTTAAAGAATCACTATTGGTGTCCTACTACATCTAATGATACCATTAAGTACATCCAGAACTGTCCAGTCTGTCAGATTTCAAAGAACCCCACACAATTACCTGCCGGGCTCCTGCAACCATTACCCACATCACAACGACCATGGTCCCATATTGCAGTCGACTTCATTACTGACTTACCGAATTCACAAGGGAATACTACGATCCTCACCATTGTCACCGTTTTTCTGAAGCATGCCTAATCTCTCTCCCCAAGCTCCAATCTGCATTCAAAACTGGTGGACTGTTGTGCAACTTTGTCTTCAGATTCTATGGTCTACCTGATGACATTGTTTCGGATCGGGGTCCCCAGTTCATCTCACAAGTGTGGTCGTCCTTCTTCAGGGTTCTGGGAGTGAATATCATCCTGACACCTGGGTATCATGCCCAGTTAAACGGTCAGACCGAACGCCTCAATAAGGAGATTATCAGGTTCCTATGGTCCTACTGCAACCAGCATCAGGCCGAATGGAGTAAATATCTGTTGTGAAAATGCCCAGAACTCACCCATCAAGCCATCCACAGAAGTAAACCCCTTCAAATGTGTGCTAGGTTTCCCACCACCATTGTTTCCATGAACAACCCACCGACCTCCCTGCTGTGACAGACTGGCTTTGGCGCAGCGAAGAGGTCTGGAAAAGAGTTCACACTCACCTACTGCATGCTGTACACCGCCAGACCAAACAGGCCAACCGTCATCGACGACCGGAACACAATTTTCGCTGGTGCCCCGGTTGGAGGTCCGGAGGGGGGTCTCCGGGAACAGGCCCCTCCTATCATGGTGGAGGGCAAGGAATCAACTCCTCGATTCCAGATGCTGGGGAGGGAGAATCCAGTACCTTGTCGACTGGGAGGGGTACGGCCCAGAGGTACGCTCATGGGTAAATTCCGGGGATATCCTAGACCCCACTCTAACTGAGGAGTTCCATAGAGCTCAACCTGAGAGTCTGGCCCCTGCACCCCAAAGGAAGAGCCCATCATCATGTTCCTCCTCGCATTAGGAGCCACCCGCTCTGCCTCCTTCGTGCCATTAGAGGGAGCCCTCGCCTGAGTATTGATTCCACTCGAACTACAATTCCAATGGACCCACTCACTCTGCTGACTACTTCTCGTTTGTCACATGGATCTCATTAGCGGGACTATTTAAATGCCAGATCTCCATTGACTCTTCGCAATGTCTTGTATTGCCTTTTGTGTACATTTCAGAGTGTTTATTCCCTGTTGTTATTTTCCTGTTTACATTTGGACTGTTTATGGTTTTCTGGGTTACTTTTTTTAGAGTGAGGGTATGCTAGTTATACTATGATGTTGGGCTGCTGTGCTTTATCTTCTTTTAGTGTAGTGGAGCAACTTTTCCTAGGGTGTTAAAAAAGTTAATGTTTTCTTTTGTGCTATTAAGGTTTTCAAAGGTATCTGTTATGCTAAGGAATTGAGACAGTTTAGGTAGATAAAAAAATCTTTAGTGCCAGAAGTTATTGTTCTACTATATTTGTAGCAAGAAGCTGATTTTGCAACCATAGGTGTGTTTTGCAACCAAATGTATTTTACCTATGGAAACAGGATACCAAATAATGATCTGAAATATCTTTGCTTTGCTGTAGAATATTAATACCATTAACATTTACACCATAGAACAGACGATTACAACACATTATAAAACCCTTTCAAATGTCTTTGAAAGCCAACCTTATTGTATCTTTTTCATTACCCACATAGATGTTAAAATCACCAACAATTAAGACTTGATCTGCGGCCAATACTACTTCTGATCTGATAAAAAGTCAGCAAATTTTTTGATAAAGTCTGTGTGGTACCCTGGTAGCCATAAGAACTTATGGTCTCTGCTTAGCAAAACTACTGAATCCCAGGCAGGGAAGATGTTTTTTTTTTCTTTACACGCTTTAACCTTACTGTTATCTACCGGCTTAGTTTAAAGAACACTAAGGCAAACTCTGTCAGGAACCCAAAAAAATTCACGAGAACCCAATTGCAAAAATTGAAGTGTTTATTGTTAACAGAGTAAAGACACAGTCCAGCAAATAAGTTGATCTCCGCATTTCTCTTCATTAGCCTCTCCAGCAAGAGAATGTCCACGCCGCCTCTAGAACTTCAGATCTCGAAACGATCAGTTTACAGCGGAAAAGATGATGAGCATTCAGCATACGTGTAGAGAAAAACCTCCCGGTAAGTAAACCTCTGAGACAGAGTAGAAACGGTTGATTATTTACAGTTCTGATCTCTTTCAGTAGAGAAACGAATAACCAGTCCAAGTGCAGGTTTCAACAACAACAGGTGAGTATGAATCTCCAATTGAGTTGATATGCAACCGTCTAACAGAGAGAGTCGATGGAGCGGTTAATCTTACCGGTGGATCTTCATTAACAGGTGAGTATCAACGGTAGGTTGGAGCTGTCTTGCAGGTAATGGAGGCCGGGAACCGGGAGGAGGAACAAGGCAGTGCGGGAGAGATAGCTGGTGCGACAAACGACGCAGAGACCAATAGCCGGAGGTAGATGGGAGAGCAGGAGAGCCGATGCAGCAGACTCCAGGACGGAAGACAAAGGAGTAGCGGGTAGCTGTAACAAAAAGGGCACAAGACAAACAACAAGTAGCCGGAGCTTCACACAAGACAGGACAACAAACACTAACTAATCGCTCGTGTTAAAGATAATAAACATTAACTAGCCCAAAGGCAGACGTGAAACTAAACTAGACTGAGCTAAGCAGAACATAAACAAAGCTAAGCTAAGCTAAGCTAGCTAAAACAGAGCGTGTGGTCAGGAATGCTTTCACAAGCGACGGTCTGACAAAGACTGAACAAACACGAGGGAATATAAAGGGAGGTAATTGGTGGGCGCTGCAAATAATTAGGAGTGATAAGTGAGAACAGCTGTGAATGATCACGAGAGGGAGGGGATGACGCGGACACTGGAGCACGTGACGATCTAACAAATTAAACCGTCACGTGCTCCGACATAAAACAATACAAACCCGGTTGATCAAACTGGCGTCCTGACAAACTCGCTCTCGTCAGACTGAGGAAATTACTCAGAGCAGCCCGATACACTGCAATAACACCTGTGAGAGGATTTAGCCATTAGTTTTGACTTTTGCGATGGTACTGGAAGTAGAAATACACTGCTTAACTTATTGAAAGTAGGAAGTGTGATAAAGGTCAATTGTTTACAGAGATTTTTTATTTACCGGTCTGGGGGACAAAACCGGTCTGTTGGTTAAGCCAATCTGTCTGCTTCCTGAAGTGGGCCCCAATTAGTCAATTATTAGTAGTATTAATAACAATTAATAACGATATACATACTGTATATATATGATATACGATATACAATAACGAAGATAAATAACAATAATTAATTAATAACAATAACATTGTATTGTTTTACCGTACAGTATTGTTTTGTCCCTTTAGTTCACTATGAAAACATAACATGCACAGACCAGCACGTTCATCTATCAACTTTGTATGTATTGCAAAATAAGAGAGTTGCTTGAATACAGTTTCTGCATAGACAAACAGGATTGAAAAAATGCATTTGCTGCTCCTTTTGTTTTGCATCAGTTCCACATAGCAGGAAAGTAGCAGGAGATCTTGCTTATAAGAACGTTATTCAAACATTTTTATATTCTGTAACATTTTTAAAATGTCCCACAAACTACTTAAGAATAACATTTTTGATATATATAATATGTAACATTAAAAAACATAAACATAGACTAATAATTCACATAATTGCTAATAACAGCAGCATTTTTAACCTCTTCATTTTTCTAATACTTGAAAATTAACAACTGAGTAGAAAAGTAGGCTTTCATCTTAGCTGCTGGCTACAACTTGGACAAAGAATCTGGCACTCTAATGCTTTGCAGGAAAATGCCTCGACATGGATAAAGTATTTTTTGTAAGCCAACTGCTGGGAGAAGATCAAACAAGTGTAAGACTACTTTTCTTGGATAGTGTGTGGACCATAAAAAAATAATAAAAATATAAAAGTCATGGTAGCCTTGTCTGGACTATAGGCCTTTGTCCAGCATTTTCCAGACTATTACACTATTTTCTGAAACAATATAAGAAAGAATTTCATGTTAGGGTGAGGACAGGGGCGCCACTCGCAATTTTGGGCCCTATGACAAAATATGAGGTTGGGCCCCCCTAGTAGTGTTATTACTAATAAAACAGATCTCTGGGGGCCCCTAAAGGGCGTGGGCCCTTAGAATTGTTCTAACTTTCCCCCCCTTAGCGGCGTCCCTGGGTGAGGATAAGCTGAAATGTATTTCTAGTGTATTGCTAAGTGTGATTTAAGTCATTAATATTATGCTTCACATCAATCGACAATTATATTATCGACCTTATTGGGTGAAATCAAATGAAAAAAACACATTTTAGAACACCCTCTAGTCTCACAATTGACAACAACAAACTCCCCTAATACATTCTACAATGGTGAGACCTGTGTCACACATTTTTTAACCTTTGAATTAGAGTACGAAGTAGTCACATGGGTATCTGTGAAGAAGTTTCAGTCGCTTCATTTTTTAACACACACCTCTGAGCTTTGGTGTCACGACTAACATCATTAACAAAAACAGACAGTTTTCAGCCTTTGATTTTTCTAGATGTAGAGCTTCTACTTGCCTGTAAATAAGATGATTACAATTACAATAACTAAAATGAGTTTTAATAGTGGAATTGTACTAGTGAATGCAAACCCACCAAACTTTGGTCCGATTGTGGCTCTCTTCAGCTGTTCTGTTTCTAGTGTGCACTACCTCAGGGGTTTGAAGGTAAAACTCATAAGTTTAACCATCAGAGAATACTGAAACTCACTTATTGACTTATTCTTGTCATTAATCTCCCAGAGGGGTTTTCTGTGCTCAGCTTTGAGGCTCTGATGACTGCCCGGCACTTGGATTGTCACACCCAAACAAAAGCTTCATAGTCTTGCTTCTATGGTTACCACTATCTATGGTTACCACCTTTGCTTATTGCAGACTGTAAATCATCCAAAATTATCTTAACCCAAAAGACCAGTTTCACTGGACATGGAGCGCCTCAAAAGATGGTAAATTCAGATTTTTAAAATTCTATATCCAATATTCTAATTGGTGTGATTGGCTCATATGAGAAGCCTATCGCAGACCTCCATGCATCTTGCAGAAAGCTTTTGTCAGGGATATAAACTGACTGCAGACATCACTCATAAAGGACAGTAATGCGTAGGTGTACTAAGGTAACTAAGTACTAGTTAACTAAGGACTAGTAATTGTCACCATGCTGTGTGGGTCATGCTGTGTGGCAGTGTTACATGGTCTCTACATGGGACTTTTATTATGATGTTTTGTTTTGTCGCATGTTGATGATGTCACTGTTGTTTTATGTCACTTCCTGCTTTGTGTTATTAGTTTTACCTGTGTTTGTAAGTTTAGTTTGTGTATTTAAGTTTGGATTATTGCCTGTTCTTTGGATTGCTCTCTCGGATCGCCCTCTGGACACTGTTGCCTGGTTTTTGGATTTATGTTTATTCACCCTGGTTAGTCTTTTGTGTTTTTCACTCTTTACAGCTGTTTGCATATGTTGTCGTCCTTTTTGTTTTACGGTTGATGTTTGTGTTAAGTATTTCATTAAATATCCTCTGTTTTAGTTCCGTGTCCTGCCCCGTCACTTTACACAAATACAACCGTCCAGCCACCACCGTAACAGAATAACCCACCAAACAGACAACAGCACAGCAGGTTTTTGTATTTTTGTGTATTTTGTGTTTTGGCGTTTTGTGTTTTTGTGCCTTTTTGCCTTTTAGAGCCTTTTTGCCTTCCGTGTTTTTTGCCTTTTTTGCTTTTTGGACTTTGCTTGGTTTTTGTTTTTTCTTTTGGCCTCCATCTTGTGGATTATGGTGTCTTGGCCACGCCAAAGTGGTGCCTCTATGGAGACTTATGTCAACAAGTTCTTGTCAGAGGTTTATGATCTCCCTGCAGAGGAGAATTTCCTGATGACTGCTTTTCGTTTTGGTCTTGATCCCTTGTATCATTACCTTATGCCTGAGCCAGATCATACATGGACTATAAAGAGTTACATAAACCTGGCGCTTCAACTGGCCTTCTCCAGTTTTCAACTGGAGGAGGAGGAACAGGCGCCTGGGGCCGCAGAGAACTCCCTTTCGAAGCTGGGGGGTTCCAGGAGAGTGTGTCTTGCAGAATCAGAGCCGGAGAGATTCAGTCGGATTGAGGAGTCAGTTGTGACGGCTGCGGAGGCAGCTGTTCTCTGCGTTATAGCTCAGGAGAGCTCGACCGAGGCATCCCCCTCTCCAGCCAGCGTCAAGGCGGAGGCGTCCACCTCTCCAGTCTGTGCCCCGGCGACGGCGCTCGCCATGCTCGAGTCTGCTTTGGCGACGGCACTCGCCATGCTCGAGTCTGTTCCCCTGGCATCGCTTCAAGGCTGGCTCCTTGGCGTCGCTTTAAGGCTGGCTCCCTGGCGTCGCTTCAAGGCTGGCTCCCTGGCGTCGCTTCAAGGCTGGTTCCCGTTGGCGCTTTAAGGCTGGTTCCTGTCGGCTCAAGGCTGTTTCCTGTCGGCTCAAGGCTGGTTCCTGTCGCCTCCTGAGATCTGCTCCGCCCTGGCCCCGCAAGTCTGCTCCGCCCTGGCCCCGCAAGTCTGCTCCGCCCTGGCCCCGCAAGTCTGCGCCTTCCGGGAGGAGGGGTTATGTAACGTAGTCGGGCTCCCGCGAGTAGCGTGGACTTTTATTTTGATGTTTTGTTTTGTTACAGGTTTATGATGTCATTGTTCTTTTATGTCACTTCCTGTTTTGTATGATCTGTTTCACCTGTGTTTGTTTGATTAGTCTGTGTATTTAAGTTCCTGGTTTCTTGAGTCATGGGTGGGTTATTGTATGTAGGTGTTACAAGTTCTTTATCGTGTTGCGTTCTGCAACAAAGTCTATTGTGTCTTGCCTGGTTATTGGATTTACATTCTGGTTTGGATTACGTTAATTGGATTACCCTGCCTCGGTTTTGTATTATCTTTTCATCGTATTTTGTCTTTTATGTTTTATCTGCTGTTGCACATGTTGTCGCCCTTTAGTTTAACGGTTAGTGTTTGTGTTTGTTCCTGTTTTTGATTTTCTCATTAAATATCTTTAGTTCCTTAGTTCCGTGTTCCTGTTTTGGTTTTTAAACACTTACACAACCGTCAGCCCCTCTCCGTAACAGGCAGCATGCAGGCTTATGTTGTCACCTACATGGAAATGCAGAAAAAGATAAATCCTGTGATATTGCACCAAGTGATCTCAGGGGCTACGGAAGTAACAGGTTGCCTAGCAACTGTAGAACACGGTAATATACAACACGGTAATATAGAAACATAATTGTTTAAGCAGCTAAACAAAAACACATCATTCTGTCTGGGTATAAATTAGTGTCTTTATTTAAACCAATCACATGAATCTGCACACATTAAATATGCACAGATTGAAAGTTTTGAAGTGTAAAAGATTTATATTGTGGATGTGGCTTGAAATATCACACATGAATCTCTCACTTTGTAATGTCTATTAGTGGATTGTGTAAAATATTTATGTTTAGTATTGAGGTAGTGCTCATATTTGTTTTTATAAGGGTGATCTTGTTAATGATTTTAGCACTATTTTATGATTTAATGTTTTGTTAAGCATTTTCATCTGGAGTTCTTCCCCTCTCACCTCTTGTCTCCCTGACGAGTGTTCTGCTTTGTTGCCTAGTAATCTATAAAAAAATATTTTTTGTCCACAGCTCACAGTCAAAATTTTCTTTTCACTTAGAGCCCCGCTTTCAGTGTTATGTTGCTCTTGTAGTACTTACTACAGCTGGTCTTTCCTGCCAGCATTCACACTTGGCTATTACAAGACCATAACATCTTACTGTACATATCTTGGCTATGATTACAGGATAACAAAGATTTAGTGCAGTAATCTCTTGCAAAGCTACCAGCTTACTTCTTGTTGAATATGCTAAAATATATTCTTAGATAATATCTGGGATAAGCTTGTCTGCTGTAAAGCATCCCTTAAATTTGGGTGCACCAAAGGTACATTTTTAAGAAATGATAATTTAAAAACCCTTTCATTTAAATGTATCAGTCATGTATCCTCAGTGTTTATGTAGGCAAGTGGGAAAAATGTGATACAACTTCTAACTAAGGAGCTGTAAGTGCTGAAAACAGTTGTCTTTTATTTTGTATTGTGATTTTGTATTTCCGGGGGTTTGATTACATGGGTGAGGCAGGTGCATATTTACCGGATTGTATTTCCTGTTTGATTGGTAGTAGAGAGGGGGTGAGTAGGGGGCAACGCTCACTTTTCTGTTGACAGTGCAATACGTTTTAATGGTTTTGATCGTATATTTGTTAGTTTATCATGTTAATAAATCTTAAAAGAAAATGTAAATGAACGAGAGCGCGTCACGGAAGTATTCCTTCTACTTAGCCTCTCAGCGGCTATGGGCTGTCGTTACACTTTAGTCAACAGAAAAACCGCATTTGGACTTTGGACGCAATTTGGAAACGGCTTTCTGGCACATCGTATGTCACTTCATTACTCCGTATTGAGCTGTAAATGGAGTAGCGGACACACGCATGAAACGGTGAAAGAGGTATGTCTGCGGTTTAAAGGAATTATAGCTGCTTGCTGTTGTTGTGGAAGACGCGGTAATAGTGGAATGGAGCGTTGGATTAAACGCAGTTTGTGTTGCTCTTGCTTATGTTATTGGCTCTTGTGTGTTGCTCTGCTATGCTCGTTCATTCATTGTTGGTCTTGTGCGCGCTGAATCCGGCGATGTTTGGAATTGAGACGCAGCTTGTTGCGTTTTCAGAATGAACTCGGAGGACATGGAGCACGCTGCTGATAGCGGCAAACGTGAGCATAAGCCCACGGCAAAGGCCATGGTGGCTAAAATTGAAGCTTTGCAAAGGGATCGTAAGAGTAAAGTGAAGAATGTGATTGTGTCCATGAAAGAGTTGATGGAATGTGATTACAATGCGTCTCAAGTGTGTTCAAAGTTAAAAATGATAAAATGCATCTAGGTTGCATGGAAATGTTACTTTTACTACCTTCTGAGGAACAAACAAAACAACGAATGGTTTGATTTAGTTTCTAAGTACTACAATGGTTTTGTGAAGGATGTTGAATGGTGGATGGCTGAGGCTAATCACATAATTGAATAGTATGCTTCTGTCAGGTCCTGATTTAACCAGTTCGCTGGTGAGTGTCCTTTTTACGATTTAGACTTGAACATGTTGCCATGATGGCCGACATCAAATCCATGTTCCATCAAGTCAGAGTTCATCCAGGGGACACACGTGGCTTCCGTAGGGTTTTCATCCAGTCCTGTATTTTGATGGTTTTAATACTTTTTTTGGGGCCGATTCATCTTTGATAAAAAAAAAACATCTGATAGAAATCACAAACGAACACTTACATGAACATAAATGTAAAAATAAAAAGATACTACCTACACTTTCGTCTACCTCGCACTGTGAAGAATCGATTCCAAACATGAACAAACTTGTTGGACAAACCAATCGCAGTATGACGTCAAAGTATCGCGAGACAGCAGACAGCACTGACTTTAAAATCGCTCTCGCCGTACTTTACCACTTCAGGTACAAGCTCACTGACTCTCTGGTTCAGAAGTGTTGCGAATCAAGAAGCCTCTCTAAAGCTCCGACAAACAGCAGCACCATCGGATTTGCGCAAACTTTTGTTTGGGAGTTGGTAATTGCTTCATCTCACCTCATTTTTTTACATTGTTAATAAATTGGGGCCACTGTCACGATTTAAAATTGTACGTTTTTCGCTAACATGTTTTAATTTCTTTGTATGCATTTTGATGCATTTTATTCTTGTTCATGTCTGAATATACAGCAAACGTCCGAATGTTTACCTGTTTACCTACTGTCGAATTAATTTCATGTTTTAATTGTACTGCGTGTCATTCATATTCGGGTTTTAGGCCCAGAACTTCACTTAACCTTTTTAATTGTTGACACATTTTCAAGTAAGTGAGTTTCCTCCGTTGTTCTCTGTTCGTTTTGTAGTCATTTGTAGTTATTTCAACATTGGTTTTCTGTGTATGTCTCCCTTGGTATTGCTTTGGTAACTTGGCACTTGTTTATTTAAAGCAGGGGTGTCCAAACTTGGTCCAGTTCAGTAATACTTTATACCTGCCTCCTTAACTTCACAATGTTTGCATTTTACCATCATTTGCATGGCCCCACGCTGGAGGTCTGCTTCTTTTTTCACTTTCAGCATCACAGTGTTCACACCCCTTATTTTTTGGATTTATTACTTCAGTGCACACACACACACACACACACACACACACACACACACACACACACACACACACACACACACTGGTATTCCTATCATTATGGTTACATTCCAAAGGCATAATGGTTTTCATACTGTACGAACTGTATATTCTGTCGTCCTAGACTAACAATACCCCTAAACCTAACCATCACATTTTCTGTATTTTTAAATTTTCAAAAAACATAGTTCTGTATAATCAACAAGCTTTCGTTTCTCATGGGGACCAAACAGTGTTCTCACAAGATCAAAATTTTATGGTATTACTATAATGTTACATAGGGAATGCTGCAACACGCATACGCGCACACGCACACGCACACGCACACAGGCCAATACACAACACACAAACATGACACTATGCTGCATTACCAAGACCAAAATGAATAAAGAGTGCCTGATCTTTATACACAACAGAACAAAGACAAAAGAGACCAGTGTCAATGTGTTTTAGAAGAATTTAATTGCACCTTTAACAAAAAAAATTTGATTTTTTTTTCCCCCTTTCAGTTTTTAAAATGTTTTAAGTATGGCATGCCATTTTAGGAAGACATCATCAAATTTTAAAACATGAACAATAAAACACCTGCTGAGTCTTAAAAAGAAACAAAAATGTTTTGCCAATATTAAAATGGTATACACGGTATACGGTATTACCGTGAATAATTAAAAAATTATGACGTAAGGCTCAGACAGCGTCACCAAACTGTTGGCTTGTGCCTAAACCGTTCAGAAACTGAATACCAAACACTAATGCTGAAACAATAACAAAATAACATGCACAACAATATTAACAACTTTTATTAGCAACAAATAGCAGTTTATAAAACAGTGCAAATACAACAGTCAAACAGAATTAAATTAACATAAACATCCAGAACATATTTCGCGCAGAGACGCGCACACAAATCAATTATATTAAATCACACCGCCTGAACAACTTTTAATAACAAAGAAGAGCAGCTTATAAAAAAGTGCAAATAGACCCAGTCAACCAGAGTTGAATTAACATAAACATCATCCATATTATAAAAAGTATTGCAAAGCAATAGTCCTAAACAAAAACTTCTTTCCAGTTTTCCTTCCAATATTGTTTTTAACGTAAACCAAATAAAAATACCTGAATCAATTAAAAAAATAAAAATAAACAGTGTGAATAGGAACGAATGGCAAGTGGCATCAATCTAGTAAAGATTTTTCGCTAGAAAAACCAGCATGTTTACTTTGTCCGGCTTTAACAGGGCACGTTGTGGACCGACAACTTTACCTGCGATGCTGAAAACCCGCTCAGATGGTGTGCTTGTGGCACAGACGCACAGGTACTTTCGTGTAGGGCTGGGCGATATGGTTGAAAACTGTATCGCGATATCAGTGTTTCATATCGATCGATATCGATAATTATTGATATTTTTTTATGACCCAATTAAAATAAGGACCAGGAGAAAAATATATTACATTTAAACGTTTTAATTTTAAACTTAACCTTCCTCTGATTTAGGGCTGCAACAACGAATCGTGTCACGCGACGCGGAGACATTTGATTATTAAAACAACGTTTAGTTGAGGCGGAGCGAACACACTCTCGCGCACAGATGCTAGCAGAGTTTAGCGCCTCATAGACAGAGCGGAGCACAAATAATAAAACAAACGAGCGGAGGTAGAGGAAAGATACATGGCGGAGGCAGAGAAATCCG
>JAZGTJ010008043.1:0-21703 GCA_036877575.1 Botia almorhae | reverse complement strand
TTTCTGTTTTTTTTGCTCCCATCCTGTAGCCTACTCGCGCCCCCCCGCAAGAGTGTCCGCGCCCCCCCGGGGGGGCGCGCCCCACCGGTTGAGAACCACTGTACTAACATATGTATATGTAGTATAATACTAAACTAACTGTTTTGGTGCTATGTTTTGTTTTCAGAATCAGTACAATCTTGCCAGAGCACAGCAGTCATATAAATCACTGGTGCAAATCCATGAAAAGAATGGTAATCATTTTAGAGTTTTTGCTTTCTGTCATTTTATGTGATGTGTTTTTAACTTTTTATTTTAGAAATATCCTATTTCACTGTTACAAATGTAACTTTTTTTATTATTCCCAAAAGGTTTAGCAGAAAGTTTAACTAATAGGACATTGTTACAGTACTAATAGGGCATCATTACAAAAGAGTAATTTGTGATTCTGAAGAGAAATCGACTTGGTATTGCTGGCTTAACATTGAATAAAAGACACAAAATGTAATTTATATGGTCCTTAAGGAACTGTATTATTAAGTACAGCATTTGAGGTCATGAGAAATTTGGAACAGTGTTGTGTGTTACTTTTCTTAGAGTCTGTTTGGCAGGTAAGCTTCCAAACCAGTCTGTTTGGTCTATAATGTGTCGAATGATCTCCACAGGCTGGTACACACCACCAAAAGAAGATGGGTAAATGAAAGGCAACCTGAATTCAATCATGGACAGAAAATCATGGGGTGAACATCTTACCTTTTTTGTCTCACTCATCCCTCTTGCTAATTGGAGACTTTGTGAATAATGAAGAACATGACATCAGAGATCTGAGGAACCTACATTACCACCTCACGTCTACATGCTCATCTGGTCTGTCATACCTTCTCTCTCTCTCTCTGTCTCTCTCGCTCTCTCTCTCACACTTTGTCTCCCATCACAGGTTTGACAGGATATTCAAACTTTTGGATTTTGGTCATTTTTGCCCCACCTGAAATGCAACCCCTTGTTCAAATTGGATGGATGTTAGTTTGTCATCTCAGACAATGTCATGGTTCCAGCAGAGCGATGTGGTCCTTGCACTTATATGCCCTCCTACAGCAATCTCTATATGAGCTTTCACATTACAGAAAGTGATGGAGAGTTCATCTATACTGCTCTAACTTTTTTGTGAAGGTCCTGCTTCATTGGAAGAAACATTTTTGTTGCACCATATTTTTCATTCGTTCTTGCATTTTTTTTATTTCTCTTTGCCGGCTATATACTGAAGAAAACAATGTTGGCGAGTTGAACTTCATTATATTCTAAATTAACTCCATGAGTAAGTGAACCTGTGACTATATGTTAGCAAGAATGAGCAGGATTGTTTTATAGCGAACCTTCAAAATCAAAGTTTTGAAAACCCCACTGAGGTTGACTGAACGTCTAACATGCCACCTACCGCAGAAAATACATCTCTGAAAATAGATATCTCTCATTAATAGAATAATAAAAAAACATCATGGAAATTCTCATGGAGCTAAAAAGGAATACCTTTCACACATTTTATGTATGCATCATGACTACTGCTGTTTCGTTTGTTGTTTTTGTTTGTTAATGGAACTTAATGTGTATATGATGTTATGGTAATGGCATCAGAAATCATTCCTGTTTATTAACAGTCCTTTAATACCACCATGTGACGCCAACATGCTCTGTTGAGAAAGCTTTTCTTTCTCAACACAGGCACGTAGAAAAGTTTTAAATGGATGTTGCCGTATAAATTCGCAAGAGCACCATTTCCCTCCAGTGGAAATAAAATCTAGCAGGTTTTCTTAATCTTGTTTACTAAGTTGTTTGAAGCCCTATTGCAGTTTCTATGGGGAAATTTGGGAGGTGACCAAAAATGCCTTAAAAAAGGAGGAAATTAATGAGCAGAATATAACTGTCTACTTTTGGCAAGCCCTTTGTCCTGCTGTGTTCCTCCATGCCTTTGTCTCCAGTATTCCTCTTTAGCGCCAGTTTCTTACCAAACACATTTGTTCTGAAAGCGAAAGGAGTCATTCGAGATGCAGTCTGAATGTTTCAAGGCTGTCTTTAATGTTAATATTGTTTATGTAATTTAAAAGCAGCTTGTTTGTACACATACAAGCTCAAAGCTTTGGCAGTCTTGAACTGTTGGCTTGTTCTGTTCCATGGTTCCACATCTTCTTAAATGTTTAGACACTGTACTTGCGTTTACAGCATCCTGTTTTGCAAAGCTGTTATATGCACTGGGGAGTGTTGGGCTGTACATGATACTATGAGTCTGGTTCACATTTTACATTAGAAATGGCACTCCAACGTCAAGCCATATTTTAAATCCAGACTTTATTTCCAGAAATCTCACACTAGTTTGTCACACATCTCATTCTGGTGTAGCTGGGCACAGATTGTACCAGAGCACATTGTAATCCACAATATCAGGATGAATTTAAAAGGTCTAAGTGTTTCAAATGAGGGTATAATGTTAACGCTGATTTCTGATCAGGTCTTGACAGCATTATTTCTCTGTGTAAGTTGTGAAGTTATTGCAAGCATCATACATTCTGAGCTATGATCGACTTTTTTTTGGATCAGTGATGGTTTGAGATCCTTGTTTCCTCCTCTGTCTACGGAGCGAGTGGGGAGGGGTTGAATAAGTTATGCACTGTTAGCATGCTTTGATTTTAATGCATATTTTTCCCATTGTAAGTGTAGTTTTGACCATGTACAGTACAATTTGTAAACTTGCATCAAGTTTATGAATAAAGATTTTAAGAAATACAGAACTTCCACACCTGTAAATTTTAATTTTAGTCCTGCAAGAATGACAGATATGAACAAACATACAATTAAACAAACTTAATAAATCGGTAAAGGACCCTTTTATTGTTTTCCAAATATGATGTGACTATTTCAGTACAACCAGTCCTTTTATGTATATTTGACAATTTACTGTTAAATAAATCAACAGCTTTTAATACCAACAGCAATTATAAAAAATTGATTTGTAGGTAAATTTCGTATCTGGTTAAACTTCTTTTTAAAACTATAGCTCTTTAAGTCCAGCAGATGGCAACATTAGCCCACATAAAACGGAAGAAGCTACTGTTTATATTTCGTTCCTAAGTTTGTACAAGCCATTTGTGTATTTCATGTATTTACCAAGAAAATAATGTTCTGAGCTTACAGTTTTTTTATTTGCAGTTAAACAATCTCCTGGCTGCCCTTATTTTTCTCTAGCCATTGCGCTTTTAGAAATGTTTTCAGAAGTTCACAGGACAAACAGGGTAAACTCTGTGGAAATGCACTGCTCTTTAAGTGCTTTACTTGAGGGCTGCATACGGATGCCTCTAAAAATGAAACATAAATTGATTAAATCGTGGTTCTGATTCGTCGGCTGGGCAGGCAAACAATATAAACACAATGAATTGTAATAGACTTGAGTTAAGAGGCAGAATCTAAGCGAGAGACTTAAGGAGGTTAATAGCCCATTGTTGATATATGTCTCAGTCATGCTTGTATTTGTTTGGGTTTACTTTTCCATTGCTCTAACCTCTGTGACCTCTCTAACATGAGTACAAAGCTCTCATTAGCTGTTCCAGACAGAATTTGAGTTTCTTTGTTTCCGAAAAAACAGCTTTAGGTAACATTAAAATAAAGAGACCATGACTGTTGGAACATAAAAGACTAAGAACCCAGTTAAGAAAGCCAAAACTTAAGACTGCTAAAAAAAGACTAACATGGGGATCCTCGGCACATACAGTGCTGCTTGTATAGTTGGGCTATAAGCCCTGGGTGCGTACAGTGGCCCCTGAGCCTTCCATCACATGAGTTTGGCCCTCAGACATGTGATAGACACAGCATGACCTGACCAGTAGGGCCCCATACTGCATTTTTAGTATAATGGGAGCTGACTAAAATGTGTTTATTTATTTTGATTAGCCAAAGTGTTTTTTATTGCTTAAAGGAAGGGTAGGTAATTTTGAGGAGGCATCCCACCCTCTCTTCAGAGTACCCTCAAACACCACATTTCCAAAACACATGAACACATTAATGACAGAAGAGTGTGCAAGCAGTGTGCACAGAGGAATGCAAAATGCAGGCCAGTAGGACAGGACATCCAATCATTTCATTCGGACCAAATGCAATGATTAGACGAACATTTTATGGTCCTGTGCCTTTCACAGATATTCTATACTGTATGTATATACATATTTAGACCACTTAGTGATTGCTATCAGGGTGTGAAGAAACTTTCAACCAGCCTAAAAATGTTTCTGGAAAAAATCACCTTACCTGACTTTAACATATAAATGTTAAAGGCATTAAATGTCTGCCACCAACTAGGGGTGATGGCAGAGGACTCATAAAACCATGATTGGACCCCAAAGGAAGCATATCTGTTGAAAAAGAAATGACCCGTGATTTAGTTTCCTTTGCTTGATACTGTCATGGCTTGTAGCACATCTGCTCAAGGTCAGATTTAGATCTACACAACCTTGTGCTCTATAAGACCACTGATTGACAAACTGTCATTCATTCTGTCTGAACTATACTAACTCTAATCCTGTGCACTACTAACACACCAGAGATGTCTCAAATCTGTGCCTGCACTGGCATGATAGCAGGAGCTGTAGTACAGATAGTGTTTATTAGAGTGATTACTTGAGCGCTGTTGCCGGTATTTCAATTATATTTAATATTGGCAAATTGAATTTCTGTGTATGATATAAACTTGGATGAGGGCAACCGGTCGCTCCTTTCTATCACTGTCTTCATTTCAGCTTCAGTCGTCTAGCCTGTGGTCATCTCTAAATGGACTGTCCTGTTTGTCGTCTCATAGAACTGACAGTGTCTGCTGGGAGATAAAGATGTAAACTTCTGTGATTAGAACACTATCTTTTATGAAAAAATGCCCAGTGTTACATCGTGCACTGTGCTAATGCATTCAAGGCAGTTAGAACATTTTATTAACAGGGTACAAAATAGAATCTCAATAGGATGCTTAACCCTAAAAAATGTTGACCGTCAGCTATTTTCTGTGCAATTTATATGAGGTCAGCAATTTTTTTTTAAACTAGCCTAAAATATACACTGGATAAAAATGTGTGGAACAAGCCAAATTCCCCTGTGTATAAATTTAAGGAAAGCAAAGCAAATAAAGCAGAGCATGGTGCAGGACTGTTGGGAGAATCCATAAAACCATTTATGTTTACCATGTTCATATTTCATTTTCCATTGAGAGTTGCTGCAATTATGTGCTGTGATTTGGTCAAAATTGCTTTCATGTTTCTGGACTGACAGAAACAAGACAAGACAGTGAATTTGAAAAATGTGAAATAAATTCATTAAAACCTGTCACAAGGCATGTTTACAAGATCAAAGCACTTTTGGCCATCTGACTGCATTAAATCCCACTGAAAGGACAATACAGTTCCATTCTCCAAATGACAGTGATTGTTTGTGCAACAACACTGTGTGGATGATCACATGGTAATTATTTCATTGAAATTGATTCATGTATTATCTGTGCTTTAATTTGACACAGTTTCATAGAATTTATGAAGCGCACAACATAATATAATTGGATTGTCTATCTATTATCTACAATGATCAATAGACTAATAAACAACAGAGAGATTCAGAATTATCTTATTATATATCTTATAAATTGTGCTCTTATTACACAGCTTTCTGAAATGATTATCAATTGCGCCATCTATTTGATATTCCTCTTTAGGGGTGAAATCCAAATGATGTTTTTGTGTCCTTTGGTGCCATTGCGAGAGCTCATAACACAAAGTCATGTGATCACAAATGGAAATCAGTTACTAGAAGTGTCCATTGCATGTATGTTTCACTAATAGACCTCTGGGGTGCTTCTTAATTTTTATTTGTGCTCATTTCCTTTTCCACAGGATATACCTGTGTGTCCTCACTCATGACTCCTTCCTCACTCCTCATTCCTCACCTCCTCGCAATGTCCTTCAAGATGGTTTCCAACGGTGCTCAATTGGTTTCCAGGTCACAATCTGGAAGACAGAACAGTGAGGAAAGCATCAATTTGAGCATTGAGAAGGACCCTAAGAAGGGCCTTTTGTGAATGGATTCAGGTGTTCA
Source organism: Botia almorhae (assembly GCA_036877575.1). NCBI lineage: Eukaryota > Metazoa > Chordata > Actinopteri > Cypriniformes > Botiidae > Botia > Botia almorhae. Next base: position 15,607 of record JAZGTJ010008043.1, on the reverse strand, counting down.
CTTTTGTTTGGAATGCCCTTACAAATGGCATCCTCTTCCCTAACAGTTCCCTTCAAAGGGGCAAAAACGGCGTTTGGAATTCACCCTTAAAGAGTAGAGAGGCACATGGGTACAGCCTACACACACATCCTATATAGATATTACTGTTATAATGGTCAAGATGTAGGTGCTTCATCTAATTCATTATGTACTGTCACAGTACACAATTTCGGACACAGGGACTGTGTATCATTTGCTCAGCACCTTTAGGTTTTGTAAAACTTGTTGCATGGCAACTGTCTGTTAAAGTTTACATTCCAGAGCCTATATAGAGGATGAATGGTGCTGTATAAATAATACACCATTTAAAAAAAAGTTTTTTTAAAGCAATAAGTTACTCAAGGCCATGCTGTATTGTAACTATGTTGTGACTAAAAGGGATTGTAGGCATTCTGCTTCTCGTCTGTGTCCTGGTCACCTCTACAAGTTTTTTTCAGTAACCACTGGCTGACTGTTTATTGTCCATTACATATATCCTTACATACCTTATTATAAGACTGTACTGAGTAGTTAAACTTGAAATATAAACACTATAAACACATGGCAATGTCAAAACCTTCCAATATTATCAGCACTTTGTGCTCTCGCATATTGCTTAATGATCATTCTTTATTCTGAACCATGATTGTTAGTTGGTCCAGCCAACTAGCAACTAGCAATTCCCCAACAGACATGGGAGGTCTCCATGTTCTCTGTGTTTTTAGCTCAAGTGACATTTTCCCCCTCCAGGAGGGAATCTCATTTCACTACATTACAAATTAGCAAATCAGCATTTCCACAGCCATGTAATTGGAGCAAGCACCATCCAGAGATTGACCTTCATGGGAATTTTGGCTTGTTGCTTTTCATAAATTTGCCTCAAATGTATTCATGACTTGCCTCCCCAAGCTGGAGAGGGTTATAAGCTGAAGACAGAATGCATACATTACTGTAAAAGGCCAGCCTAGCAATTCAATTTCTCTAGCTTCAAGACAGTGTCAATATTAATGGTGCATTCATCCATAATTCTGTTTGTCTTTAAAAGCTCTGAGAGATTTTCCCTTTGAGCTGAAGTGACCCATCACAGGTCTGATGCTATTGAGATCATTAGTATTAAAAGAGTTTTAATACTGTCATAAACGGTTTATTGGATGTTTATTAATGTTATGAATATAGATATTTGAATGTATGTGGGTGTATGGAATGTAAAGTTTAAAAAACAGCTTAGAAATAAATATAGATAGAATTAGGATTGTGTGGCTATATGTTGAGTGAATGTTTATTATGATACCACTTTTCATACTTTTTTGCACATAGGACTAATTCACCTATTAAAAAAATTAAAAGTCTGGTTGATTTCCCTGAAGTGTATTAATAGGAGTGTAAACAAAAGATGTTTATTAATATAAATAAAAAAATAGCACACATCTGCCTTATAACTTTGATTACTGCTGTACTTTCAGTGTCCATAAAACCAGCATGGTTTATGTATCACCTAATGACACTCTGATATAGTGGATGATACTAATGGAAACAACCCTGATACTGTGGTCCTATTACCTGCTAGATTTCCACAGTGCCCGCATTAAATCACTTTTATTCTCTCTGCGGTTCTCATCTCACATGTGATTCTCACAGGGTTAAACCAGACCCTCTTTTCAAAAGAGCTCTGAGTAAATCCTCTGTCATAATTGTATTAATCCACCCCGTTCCATCAATCTCCGATCTCCCGACCCCCAAGTCATCATGAAAGCAAACCTGAGGGACGCTGCTTGCTGTGTGAGTCACATTTGCTGTGACCTGACTTACCGGGCTTGGTAGAGGATCAGGTTTTCACTTAGGCATTTTATGGTCCTGTACTAGGGCAGTGCATCTCTGGTTTCAGGGGAAATGGGTCGGTATTAGGGGGCAACAAGAAGGTGAAGGAATCACAGATAAGCTGCAGTAATACAACTAAGTGTGCAAAAAAAGGCTGTCCGGGTGTGAGACGTGTGTTTGTGTGTGTGTGTGTGTGTGCGTGTGTGCGTGAGGAAATGATAAATGAAACATTGCAGACCACAGATATTGTAGATGACAACAATCAGTCATACAATGTGATGTGTGTCTAAAAGCTCTCATAATAGGTATAAATGTCTCTCTCTGTCCATCTGTATCTGTCTGTCTCATCTGAGCTCAATTGCTTATAAGATTTGTCATCATCTCTTCCCCCATCAGTGAACATTAATACATTAACAGTAATAAATGAGCAAATCCATTTCGGAAAGCTCTGCATATAGATAGCCTACTTAAGAAACCGAATGGTCATTAGCATAACCTGCAGGGTTTGCTGGGTAATTATAAAACCAGACGAGCTATACCAGTGAGAGTGCAGTTTTTAATGTGGGCACTCTCCAGTTGCATGTCTACACATCCACAGAGAAAAAAAGAAAGATGTCTTTGACCCAGGCATGTGGCTAGCTAAACATAGTAATAAATACATGCTGTGAATACAAATACCTGTTTCCACAGCTCTCACTCTATGAGGCAGTCTGTATAATCATATGGTCATTGATCACTGAGACTAATAAGGAACTAAATGAGGAAGATGGATTTGAACAGTGAACGCGCTAATGATAAATCGTAATAAGTTTCATACTTTCATATAAAAAGCAACATATGGTCTGCCCAAGCAGAACTCCACATATGCTCAGCAAATATCATATACAATATATTAAGTGTTTGTTTGTTGAGTATTTGCTTAATGTGATTAAATTATGCTTTTAACATAATAAATCAGTTGTGCAGATTTTCCCATAAAACCAGTGCAGATAAATATCACAGATTTAAACTAACTAACTGTTGTCCCTACTTTCCTAAATAGTATTTCCAGTCCTATTAGTGTGGTCAGTGCTACCAATAATCAACAAAAGGAGGGAACTGTTTATGTATAAAGCGTTACTACTGTCTCTACTGACTACCGTATTTTTGTGATTAGACATTAGATAAGACATTAACCTTTAACCTTTGTGCTAAGCACCAGAAGTCATCAGCGCTGCAACAGCACTAAATGTTAACTGAAAATAATAACTGCTAGCCTTAGCACTGAATTAACTCCTACTCCTAAATTAACTGAATTAGCTCCTACCTAATTATACATTCCACAGTGAACTGCTTGTTAAATGTAAGACTCTGGACATCTATGTTCTCTTCATCAAAGGCTCTGTCCGGTCATCTCACAGCTGGTCTTGGACCATCTGTTGAGATAATGTCAGAGCTCGGTCATGGTCCATATCATTGAGTTGGTATAATAAGCTATTCATATATACAGAAGCATGCATGCAATGCAAAATAAATTGAATTAAATAATATAAAGGAATTGGAATGGGTAGTTGTAGGATAGTTTTAACTGGAATGAAAATGACAGGAATGTCATTTTGCATTTGCTTTTTACTGTCTGTATTCTATCCACAGAAGATCAGATGTATGCCATATATTTCACATTTGAAAGCATATATCATACATATTATTACAGTAAATGTCTGGGAAGCACAGGACAGCTTCAGGTTATGTTTGTCATCTGTCTGTCTTGTGCTTTTCATGTCTTTTATTTTGAAGTTGTATTTTGCATTTCATGTCAGTGGTCTTTGTAGTTCTTTCATGTGACTTGTTCTTAGTCAAATTTAGATTGGTTCAGTGCTGTCAGATGTATTTTATTTCCCTTAGTCTATGTATACATACCCGTGTTTCCAGTGTTCGTTGTCGGTAATTGTTCATGTCTGTGTGCTGTTCTTGCCTTGTTCCATGTGTTTGGACCTTTTTTGCATTTCGGACTTATTAAACATTATTGATCTGTGTTTAGATCCTGCTTCTCCATTTCATGTTGATTTCAATACATTTGTGACAATATCACCTTACTTTGGGAAAGAAAATTTCCCAAAATAAAGAAAATTTTCTTTATAAGTTACAGTATGAGAGCTACTTTTCCAAACCACTTGTTATTTTATTTACAGTAAACAACTAAAACTGTGAGTCTCTAAAATCCATCTGGTTTTGTTTACATGATTATTTCAAATAAGCTACAATAGTTTACTATAGTATATAGTTAGACAGGCTGCTGTCTTCTCAAAGGCAGTGAGTCATTTGACTTTCAGCTTTGATTGGCTGACTGGAGATCAAGAAACCGTTCTGCATCGGCATGCATCCGTGAGACTCAAGCACTAAAAAATAAAAGCCTCTTTTAGAAGCGTCTCTTAGCTGTCGGCCTGTCGTCGTGGAAACACAGCTTGATGCTTCCACTAACACCAGGGATGCATGAATACAGAGAAATGGAGATGAAATCACTGAATTGATTGTTTTAAATAGACACCCTGTTGACATCAGAGATAGGAACGTTCTATAACAAGCTCATTCCATCTGAAATCTCACATGTTTTGCTGGTCTCACTCCACTGTAATCATTGCAGAAAGGTTTGCCTGGGTAAAATCTCATTCAGACCAATCAGTGTGGTCACTGAGGGTGGCTCGGATGCAGGCTAAAGAGGAGAAGCAATTTAAATCAAGAGACGAGCTGTCGTTTATCTAGTTTGTTTTTCTGCAACTTTCTTCACAGCTGATGATACAATATGATCAGCACTGACTTTATATGAATTAGATGCATATTGTAATAATTTCCTGTCAGAATGTTTCTAACCGGCCACCAGCAAACAATAACTAATTATTATTACTGTGGAGCAAAGCATAAAGAAATACTAGTGTGGGACTGAAATGTTTGTGTTTTATTTGAATTTGAATTGGGGTAGCAATTGGAATTTGAATTGGAGTAATTCAAAAGTTTAATTAATGGACTGTTTGATGACTTAATTATATTATAACATATCTTTAATCAGTGAAGAACAATGAAAAATTCTATATATCAGGAAAAAAAAGGCATAATTTATAAAGATGTTGTATGACCTGCTGTTTCTAATGTGTGGGCATGTGATATGACAATGATGCTCAAATCAAATCACATATTTCAAAGTTAGTTCTAACTGACAGTTTGATGTACTGACTGTGCACTTACAACCACTTTGCACTTCACAATCTATCAGATCTTTTAAATAAAGGATTAGAAGAGGCCAGAGAAAACTCAAGCTGAATCTGCATCTCTACAGCAATGGCTGATCCATCAGAGATCCTTGTGTGAGCATGTGCGTAGAAGCAAGTGTGCATGGCAAAAAAGAGGGGCCTTTAATAATACACAATATGTATCTATTGTAATGCTGTCAGCCCTCAGCATGTTCCAAAACACTATGCTCTGTGTCTCAGCCCATTTGTCTTGAAGCTGCCTGTAGGCACTGAAGCATGCAGCTCTCTATATAGGGGGCTTCTATCCCGCAGAAGATATATACCCTCAAGGAGAAGAGGGAGAGAAAGAAGGATAGCCTGTAGTGCCCCCTCCCAGCGAGAGATAGATAGCTCCTGTACCTCTTGCTGATGAACCCTATTGCAAAGGTCTGGAGAGAAGGATGTATACTTAATAGGATTGCTTCAGTGGTAGGTGTAATTCCCTATCGGGTCCCCACAGAGGAGAATATGAACCACAGGTCTCCTTTACTGTTCTGAATGATGTTCTGATTGATGATTTAACTGCACCCGGACTTCATTTTTCTTCAGATGCTTCCGGCCCAGTCCATTTGAAAGCATAATTCATATGTATGTGGAAATTAGGTGTCTCTGCCTGAGATGCTCTGAGAGAACTAATAGAGAATATGACATATTTTATGGACAAGTAAAACTGAGGAAGGAACCTTCATCTATTACGATGAAGGGTTATGAATGAATATGGTCCATTTTTGCATCAGCATGATGGAAAGTTATGGAAATTCAAGTAGGTACAAAATACTGATGCAATTCAAGTTTGTGCAAGATAAATGTGGCAATCAAGGAATATGGCTGAATACACATAAGGGTGTAGATTGTTTTACAGGGGTCATATTTTGCAGAATCAAATTTTTTTCATGATCTTTTAAAATAAAAGGGCATAAATGTAGTATGGAGAAACATAACTTTTAGGACAACATTTCCAAAACAAAAAAGTAAACAAATAATAAAATGATATATGATATGATTGCATCTTTCCCTTATTTTCTAAATGAATGATTGATCTGTGACACTGATTTGTGACATTTACACACTTTTTTTCTTTCTACACATTTAGTACACTTTCTTTTGTTATGACCTCATAGTCATTATAACAAGAGTGACTGAAGCCTGTTTTGCATTGGGGATTCTGGGAAGGCCTACATGCACAAACTTTCACCTGTGCTGATAAGATGCTTATCCTGCAGCCTTATCTGACAACACTGGGTGCTGTTTATCTTCTGTTCTGTTAGCCTATGCCCCTCAGCTTCACGATAATTCTTTATAGTCAGCTACAACACCTACAGCACCAACACCTAACCCAAAAACAGATGCTAACTTACACTGCAGTTAGGAATACACTGAATATTTACATAGACTTAAAAGAATAACTGTCAGCTCTATAGCATATATATATATATATATATATAATTATATTATTTTCCTTTTATAGATTTAGAACTTTTATCAATCCCTCTGTAACACAGTTTTTCCAATCAGTTCTTTAAAAAAAGTCCTGCCCATATTTATGTGTTTAATATTTCACTCCATGCTGACTTTAAACGTGAAAGGTGATAAAACATATTAAGGCAAATGAATGATTGGAGTGTAACAGAACTTTGCTCTTGGTGTGACCAGGACTTTTGTCTGTGATTCTTCTTGCTTTTTTGTTTTAATCTAATCGTGAACAGACCTTCAAGATATTATATGGTAAGCTGAAGGCTATACACCATCTATACTCACGAATTCCCAATGCCTTCCCCCTCCTCCACTGTTCCTCATCTCTTCTTCTCCAGTGGCTCACGGTAATAGAACTATCTCATCATCCAGACTGCTGTCCAGATGCTAGCCTTCATTAAGACACAGCAGAGCACTTTATCAGTCCCAGCATGCCCCTCTTCATCCCTCCATCCTCTTGCCTTTCCTCTGTCTCCTCGCTGCTCACTCTTGCTCTCTCGCTGCCTCTCACCTCTGTATCTCTTTTTTGTAAGCCTGAACTTTCATTAGTAGATAATGGTCATTGAAAAGATTGAGGACATTCTACAGATCTTTCATGGTAGATTCCCTATTGGTTTCATTTTCATCACCTTCCTTTAATCTCTTCCTACCTCTTCTTTACAAATGTGTTCTGTAGATCTCCTTCTAATAATTTCTGTCCTTCCCTTGTGTTCTTTTCCTTTTAGAATATTACTCTATAAGAAGAACCCCCCCCCCCACACACACACACACACACTTCTCACCTTTTGAATATTTCTGCTAAATGTGTAGATTAATAAATTCAGATCGTGTGCCTTAACAAAATGGCACATTAACATATAATGTGAGGTCATAGATGTGTGTTATTGGTATGACTTGAAACCTAAATGTAATGTCAGAACCATCAGTTGTATAAAGGATCAGAGTTGTCTTCATATAATAAGCTGGGCTAGGATGTTTTGACATCAGCTTTGAGAGCTCCAGAGCTTTTTAATCAGTCTCAGGCTGGATAAAGGAGATGGTGTTTTCAGGTCAGCTTTAACACAGAGCTGTGAACTCATGGTCATCACAACTAAGTCCTGCCACTGACAGCATGAAGGAGAATCCCTTAATCTCAATACAGCAGGACACCAGCTAACTATTAGTGTATAATTTAGATATTCTGCCTCAAATAGGGAACACACATTGTGACCATATGCCTTGGTCAAAGTGAAAGCACAAGATGTTGAAAGTGAACATGTTTGATCTTAAGACTGTTAAAGGCCCATTAATAAACAATAAAGATGTTTTTTTCTTTTTGCAGACTTGTACATACTTGTACAGACTTGTGTATAAAATGTGTTTGTTTACACAGTGAAAAATATATGAACATATGCCATTTTTTTCTGAGCAATTGATGAGTAAAATTTGACTGAGCAATTGATTGACTGAGCAAAATTAAACTGGTTGCATATTATTTGGTCTCTTACTTTTGTGACAAAAGTAAAGTTTCTGTCTTTGTTCTTCACCCCTGAAATGTCTCGAATCTCAATAAGATTGATGGTTGAGTTTTCACGATTGGCTGATCCTGCAATTGATCTGCTACAGTAACACCTGCCTGCATATTTTGACATGAACATAACATCCACTTATGTGGAAATGTCTCTCTCACACATACACACACACACCTAGACACACTCATTCACAGTCTTTTCTTTTCTTCAACAAAAGTGCAATCCCATGAGAATGCCATTAAAGTTTCAGGGCATTCATTTGTGCTCTTTCACCTCACATGAAACCCTCATACTTTATTGAGTATATATCCAGAATGAATGATTATTCGGCTTTAGGTAGTCTGTTTGGTTCAGTCGACCATATGTCATCTTTTTCATAGAGATTAGAATGTCGCATTTTGTTATGCATCAAAGATTAGTCCTCAGATGTTGTTACAGACCCAAAGGACACTTACCAAGGTACCATTATTAATTTTATGCGCAAAAATGTTTTTCACAAACAGCATTTGCCATCTAAGACACACGGTAAATCTGAAGTACGGCAATTTTTATGAACGTTTTCCATCACCAGAGAGTCATGTTTTGTTTTTTACATATCGTGGCTGACAATAGTATTATGTCATCACACGCTCCATAACCATAAAAAGCTCCTTGCGGTCAATCCATAAATATCTGCCCTCTTGTTTGCTGGGAATGTTTTTGTTTCAGTATTTATGAGCGGAGAGAAATGTAACGCTGAAAAATGTATTTGCTGTCGGGTAAAATTAGGTGCCAGCAGGCTTTTCAATTAGTTACATTTCATGTGTCACTTTGCATCAGAAAGACAGAAGGATGAAAAATAAACAAACACTGAGAGGTTGGGACACATACGTACTCATGCACAGGCTCACGCCTGCTATGCTAAGCTGTGATTTGTCTCGTTGTGTCACCGGCCTCCAAGGCATGTCACAGCTCCAAAAAAGTCACACAGATAGAAAGGAGCGATTGCACTGCATGTGTATGTATTCATGTGACATTTCTAGTAGATGCAAAATGTCTCATTCTTACACAGAGCCAGAAATTATTTGTCTCGTTCTTTGTTTCTTACACCTGATAACATGTAAGTTGACAACTTTTGACATTAGACCAGACAGATGGAAGAAATTCACAATGCTGGCTACTAAATAAGAACCAAATATTTAGTGCAAGAGTATGGTACTAACAGGGTATGATACCTGGATATCGGACATACACTGACTGTATGGTACTGTACATATATTCTATGTGTTCAAAAACACATGATCATGTAAAAACATGTCACTACATGTGGACAACATGTCACCATGTTTCATATGCCGTCCCAGTCCCATGGGTTTCGCATGGGAATATACATGAGATTCACACAAAAATGTTCCAAAACCACATTTATCATGTAATGGCGTGCTTTGGCATGTGTGAAATTCAGGTGTCTTTTCTGTAAGACAAAAACACACACATTTATATAACACAGTATGGAAATCAGCATTTAACTAAAAATTTTCTAATACCAAAGACATTAAAATCAGTCTAAGCTTACTTGGCTTTAAGGCTGTGTACACAATACAATATGACTTTAAAAACAGAATAGTGTTTTGTTACGCTACTGAAAAGCATGTCACTGGAAAAGCAACATTATTTAAAAAAACAGGAGAACTACCGTCATGAATATAGTGGCAACTATGGTCTACATGCAAAGACTCTATGTTCTCAAAGTGACTCATTTAAATGGACATACCCTCTCTTTAAAACCCCGCCCTGTGATAAACAAATGTCAATGAATACGAACCTGCATAATAATTAACAGGCAGTGATTTCTGATTGGCTTGAAAAATATGAACCTCTCTCATGACACCATTTTGTTGTTTACAGAGTAGTTAGGTGTAATTTCTCAGGACATCTATTTCAGTGATATCTGTCAGGTAGGGATATTAAAAACGCTTAAAGTACCATTAACAAACATGATTGCTATAGAAGCAATTTCACAATTTCCACATTTACTATGAAAAAGGAAGAAAATAGTGAATTACACCCCGTGAGAGAATTTAATAAACGAAACTGCTGTGATCAGCTGTTGCCTGTGAGTGTCTATAATGATGACATCATGCAAGATGAGTTATGATAGCAAAACAGGCTTTTAGGTCAGATGAGAAAGCTGATGTCATGACTATTTGGTTAATTGACAATGGCGATGTAGCACGTTTATGAGATTAAATTGCAGGAAAGCTTTAATGCTAAACTGTTGGCACGGCTGAGTTAGGTATTGCATCATCACACACATATGTATACAAACACAATGTAATAATAAAGTCAGTTCAGACTATTCAGTTTAGACTAATCAATGAATACCTCTTGTGGCCATAGCTGCAAAATGATTGCTTCTTTGATGAAAAATCCCTTTTCTGCACCATTATTGATTGAATGAATGTCAAATCTATGTTTTTAATAACCTGATAACTGGTTTCTCTAAGCTTTCAGCTTATAAACATATTTCAGCAGGATTTAAAAAAAATCCTTCTGAAATCTACTTGCAGTTAGCCTGCTGAAAACACCAGTTTAGGCAGATTTTTAAGCCAAGTGTATTTTAAATGTCTTTTCCCCAAAAACATTCAAAATCTTCAATATTTTTTTGACAATTTGCATGACTTTTGTAGATAAAACAGTTCTTATCGCAAAAATCACTCATTCACTTGTCTGAATTTGCTTTAACCTGTAAATTTTGTCATTATTTCTTATTATTTATCTCTTCCTCATTTTGCATAATGTATAATATGTGATCAGGGTTGGTTCATGGTCGGTGTTGGTTGACTCTTGTGGATTAGCATATCTAAGACATTCACCAGCAAAACCTGATGATGGTGCATTGTTGTTAAAAGCTGGAAATCTTACAGTTAAGCTAGTTAGTTAGTTAGTTGACCTTGTTGACTACAACAGTCTTTCTGTTTAAACTGAATGGCCATGGTTTTATTTATTGTAATCTATGGCAATTGAATGGCAATGGTTTTCCTGGTAAACCTAGCACACTAGCATCTCATGCAAAAATCAGCACACACTGGTGACCAGTTATATCAAATCACTCCATGTCTGTCTAGCATACAACGTTTTTCCTTGTCAAATGAAACAGACCACTGTCCTATCCTCAATATCTTCCCTTCCCTGAGGTCCCAACCTGCACGTAATTCAGGAGACTCATCCGCCTACGTGGACCGCTGTATAAAATTGATTATCCTCTCCGCAGCATAGTCTTAAAAGTCACTTTGGGATTAGCGGCTGAGGAGCCAGCAGCTCTCCTCAGCCACGACTCCAAATTGATTATAAAAATGCCAGAGTTTGTGACATGGCTCGTCCTGAGGGAAAGGCCGCAAATATAGTGAGGCACATAGAAGGTTTTACTGTGGGCTCTGAAGGTCTCTTCTCTCTGGAGGGAAGACATAGTTAAGACAATTTAGAGCGCGCTGAACTGTTGCGCTCGGGGCTGCGTCTCACCCCATCGATTGTGCTGTTGACCTACTTAATGTGGCTGCTTACCTGTGTGCCGCTCGTGGTGCAGGAGAAATGGATGCAGCAGAGGGAAAAAAGCTGCAGCACGGAATGACAATGCGGAGACTGTCTCTTGTAGTTGGAATGTGGGTGTACAGTTACTGAAAATTTTCTCATTAATGCACACAAATGTGCAGGCTAAAATGCGTGTGGGTATACAGTTGAGTGGAAGTTCAACAGGCAGCATGAAAAATGTACTTTTGTACATTGTACATGTACTTTTAATTTGTATCTAGTCTATTCCACAACATATACTTTTTGTAGAATAGACTGAATTTGACCCAACAGCCAATTGGATGAGCGGCATTCCAATGTGCTGTAAAAGAAACGTTATAGTACCAAGGCCATAAATGCATTTGTCACTATGAGACATGAGTTTTGTTGTCCTTTAATAGCACACAGGCAAAATAATTCTGTTATACAGCAGCAAGTACAGCATTTAAAAGTGCCCATTATTTTATCCTCACGGTCACACTCATAGACATATAAATACAGGGTGAGAAAACTGTTTTCCTGTCATTGAATATACAAAATCAAACCTGTCTCAGCCTGCGTATACTGGTATATTTAAATTAGCTGGAAACTAATTTAGAACAGAACACATTACACAGGAAAATAAGCATAATGCTCTACGTTAAATAAAACAGGTTTATGTGGTTTATGGAGTCTTTTGTTAGATTTGACTGGAGCCATCATGTCACGTGTGCATATGAAAAGTACTTGTTTTTTAGTCACTTTTTAATGGGTATTAAAAAAGCAAATAGAAGAACTAAATAAGACTTCATCAAGTTCAATTCAGAGTTACATGTACTTAACAATTAATAATGTTATTGCTGAAAACCCTCTTTACATGAAAGATAAAGGTTAAAGTGAGGGATAGTTTATGACAAAAGTCTTGAAGGGAGGACAAGAGGAACATGTTGTAGGAGAATTATATGTGCTTGTGAAGAGGGTCATGTAATAAAAAACGGATCTCATAATGCATTGGATGACACTGTACGCGGCGGCTCACACCTTAAATGTCAGTGACATCCTAATGAGAGAGGCACTAAACAAGATGTCACACTCGCATGGCTAATAACAGCCATATCACTGGAACATCTTCAGACAGAGAGCATTCACTGCATCTATTGCCTTCAATATCTCTCTCTCTTTCTCTCTGTCTCTCACACACACACACATATTTTAATGGTTACACTGAATAGACTTCAATTGTTTAACTACATGGCTAATTATAAGGTTTTGCTGAGATTTGTTAGGTTTTGCTGACATTTGGGTACAAATTTGTCCCCAACTTTTAAGCACTCACAAATTTGCTTTAACTTTTCATTGACTAATAAAATGAACACAGCACACAGCAAACGTCAACACGCACACACATACATCTGCAGCAGACCATAACAGATCTCCGCTCAAGTTGCCATAGACCTCACACATCCCTGCAGACCACTATAGACCTCTTCAGACATCAGACGTTTTATGAACTGCCATAGACCACAAACATTGCTCCAAAGTATGAACTACAGGAGATTTCTTCATACATCAGCCCCTTACAGACCATCTCATGTCCCTACGGACCACTACAGACCTCCTTTGTCATCAGACATTCACCATAAACCAAGAGTCTTTAAGATCACCACAGAGACCAAAGCAATACTCACAGACTCTGCTGTTTCTCTGATACTGATGTTGACATCTGAATTTTACTTTCTCCATCAACACGAGTGACCTTTGGTATAGAGGACGCAGGTGTATTGACCGATTGTGATATTCCTCTGGCTCTAATCTTGAGTCAACACAAATTTCCACCACATATCCTGCTTATTTACCTAGTAAACACTCACTTAGGCTCGGTTGTTTATCCCCCTCTCACTGCGCACACAAACACACCCCTCCATTTTAATCAGTAACTTCCATTATGCTCTAGTTATCCTTTGTTGCATTGTACTGTAATGCAGAGCTGGGGACAAGAAAAACACAAGATCAGTGAAATGGAACGTCCTTGAGATGTCTGCTTTGAAATGGGCTGCAGACATATTGATTCGCTGTAGTATAGAGGTGCGAAAGGGTTTATATGCTTCTAACAGCCTATTGAGTATTCCTGTAGCTCAATTGGTAGAACATTGCGTTAGAAGCGGAAAGGCTGTGGGTTAAAATACCGGGAACATATGTACTGACTAAATGTATATCTTGAATGTACTGCAAGTCTCTTTAAATAATAGTAATAATAAATGTGCAAAAAATGTGAATGAGTATATGACAGATTGTAAAGACAGGAAGGCTGGTGGAAGCCCCTGTCAAGTTTACTTTCTTCCTGCAAAAAAGCAGGTGACAGGTAATATTGAGGAACCAGAATGTTGTGGGTCACATTTTGTGCTTTTCTGTCCTTTTTAGTCTCTCTCTTTTTCTCTCTAGCTCTCTCTTTCATTGGATGGCTTCTCTGTTTCTGTTATGGTTGACATCCCATTCTGCTGTTTAATCACAGTATTAGTGCCTGCAGCTGCACACATATAACTTCATAAAGCTCATACACAAACACACACACACGCACACTGTGCTGCTGTCTCTTTCACATGTGTGCACCATTTATTGCTTTTCCTCTACACACATAGACTGTACTGTGCTTGTGTCTGTTGAGGCAGTTTTCATAGCTTTCAATAAGCTTTATTTCAGCCAGACAAAATGACACTGTGATGCAAACAACCAACCCCGCTTGTTTGCCGAGGCAGTGGCTGTCTTTGATAGTACTGCTTGACCAAGGAAAACTTACTGTTAAGCTTTAAGAACCTTAGCGGAGACACCAGTACTGCAGTATCTCATGCTGAGAACCATAATTTAAAAAAGCAACATGCTGCTGTTTCCATTCCTTTCCTAGCAGAGGAACTCTGAATGAAGCCCCTAACATGGCAATATCTGCACATATGTACTTTTAGAAAAACTTAGAGTGAGTTTAACAGACATAGTTTAACAATACAATCACAATATCATTCTTCCGTCTCCCCTGTATTACCGGAGTGAACATTCCAGAGTCCTACATCATTTTGTTCCGAGGTGTAAAAATGTCTCTTCACACCGGAGGCAATGTCTTTGGCTGTCCTTGGATGGAGAGAACACACACAGTTGCCTGAACACACACACAGACAGATATTGGAAAGGGTGTGGGGGTCCATCAGGGTTTTTAGGCTTCAGGGACAACTATTTGTATTCCTATCACACTGATGACAGAGTGTGTTTGTGTGTGTGTGTGTGTGTGTGTGTGTGTATCATGAGGCAGCAGGAGGATTTTGCAGGTGCCTGAAATCAAAGGCAGAAGATTCAACTCACTACACCCATTTTAGCCTCACAGAAAGCAGATGGACTGACAGCGGCTATATATGTGTGACGCTTCAGATGTTGTACCGCTTTTATCTGAACTTTTAGGCTTTATTCATGAAAATAGAGTGAACTTTCAGATAAAATTGTGAAAGTCAGGGATGGTCATAAGCTGAAGGCTATTAGCATTTAATGTCTGTCTCTGTATCCATGGGAATTTAACCTTTAATTTGAAAATGAAGAAAGAGTTGTGGCACACTAAACAGTTAGACTTGTTCTTGAAATAATCCTATTAATCAATTTTAGCACTGATGCCTAATCATGCAGAGCCAGACTTTTGACTTAGGGCAAATTATGGCCAAGAAGACAGGAAACGTTCACCCACTTAGATGGAATGAGACTGTTTGACTGATATGTGAAATGACCAAGACCAAGATGATATTATATAAATAGAGAAAAAAATTCAAATAGTGCTACAGCAGTGTCGTCAACAACAGCTCTTGTAAACACAATGTCTTTGTCACACAATCTGTGGATTTGCATTCATAAGATACTGTCACGGAGGCAAGACGAGAAATGTACGATCGAGAAGTGGTCCCCGTGTAGCGTGACAGAGAACTCAAACGCGGATGTGCGCGAGTGAGCAGGTTAGCC